>JAQFYB010006059.1:0-12890 GCA_034694085.1 Pogonognathellus longicornis | reverse complement strand
CTCCCTAACATGAACCACCTAATTGAGTAACATAGTTTATAGGAAATCCTCAAACAAATGCGTTACTGCAAATTATATGAATACAAATTGTCTACATCTTATAACATTTTCATTTTCAGCTTTTAACAATTCATGTTCTCAAAACTAAATACACGAGTGATTTTTGTTTGTGATTAAACATCAGATTATAGTTTTAGCTTTAGATTTCGTAGCAAAAGCAGTTTTATTTGTGTTCCTTAGTTTTGGCTTAGACCAAATAAGGATAGAAGGGATCTTTCCCTTCTAAAATACGGTCATATTTAATAAAATGTTTCGATTGCTTCATTTTAGGATTACCCAGAACGTCTCTTCTTGGTCTCACATCAAACAGATCTAAAGACACATCTTCTATACCTTCCTCGTCCCATTCCAGTATTCAGAGTCATAGTTCTGTTTCAATTTCAAATACCGATAGCTCTGCTAGTCGTCCTTCACCGTCTGCGTCAAGACCAAAAGTAAACAGCATTCTTCATCTTTTTGGCCCTTGGCTATTCGAAGCTGCATTGATTTCTTGTGAGACTGCCAAAATAGGTGAATGGGAAATACAATCTAAGCATTAACGCCAACATACTACATGTATGGCAAAATCTACAATGTACATTTTTAATGTATTGAGAATCCCGGCTTTTTTCAGATGGCGAAGTCAGAAGAACGTCAAGAGGATCAGCAGTACCAGCAGCTTTACCTGAATCTATTGATATACCGTATGCAATCACCATCGATAAATATTACCAGGGACGAGCTGAGGCTTTGGGAACCTTATGCAGAATATTTTGTTCGAAAAAGACGGGAGAAGAGATTCTGCCAGCTTATTTAGCTAGGTTTTACATCGCCGTCCGAAAAGGACTAAAGGTAAGCATTTACTCTTGAGATACCTTTAATAATTCGTAGTTTAAATATTTTTAGTATATTACATATTATTATGAATTTTTCTAGGATGTGCGCCAAGAAGTATTGATTTCTATTCTTTCGAGCTCACCAAATCTATTGAGAGTGGATTTAGATGGAATTACTGTTTTGGTTCCTACTGTCGTAGCAGCTTTGGAAACTGTGTTGCCAAGCAAAGACACACTTAGGAGTGACCTTAGAAGATCTGCCATACAATTATTATTGTCGCTTTTACCACTTCCTCTCCACTTTTTGGTATGATACATCCACAAAATAAACAATTCAGTAGGTATTCTTAAAAGTTGTATCCTTACAGGTTTTCATGTTTCAAACTAGTATTATTTTTTTTATTTTAGAATGTTCCAATCAAAGAGGTATTAGATAAAAGTGGTCACGGAATTAGTTTTATTCAACTTAAACCGAGGCTGGCCAACTTACTTATAAACGCACTACAAGTAGAAACAGACTCCTTAAATATTCAAATGCTTCTTGGTATGCAAAAAATTATTAAACTGTTGTAGAAAAATATTGATATTGTATGAAAATAACTTCTTACCTTTATATTTTTAAATATTAAGTATAGGTTCTAGTACTTCTTAGAATACTAAATATTAAAATACTAATATACTTTAATTAGGTGGGCTAATGATGTTTGTTGCGGACACAGCTGCATTCGAAGAAGTTGATAAAACCTCCATTAATTTAGGAACTGATTCTCCTACTAATTTACTATCATCTGGTAAGATGGAGATCTTCAGAAGATGATTTGTTTGCTCAATTTTATAATTTCTACTTTATTATACATTTTTGCATACCTCATTTATTGGCTGTGTCTGTGTAAGTTACGTTATGTTGTGTAAACGTATTCATCTATGTTTTGTATTTGTATTATCCCAAGCAGAAAATACAAGCATTCGCAGTCTTAGTGAATACAGCAACAGCTTTGATGAGCACACTTTGGGTTTGACTGAGTCCGGAGATACCCAATTTGGTATAATTTGCTTTGTTATTGTTTTATACTTTTGCTTTTAAATGTATTTGTTTAAACTGTTTAGAAATGAATGTGATCGATCTACTAATGTACATCAAATAATTTCCCTAATGATAACGATTGTGCACTTGTGAATGTTTATAATGATTGTTCCTAGCTATTATTTCTATCAGTATGTTCAATGCTTGCATGAAAAGCGTTATATATATTTTTGAAGTTTTGTTTCAGTTCGTTTGCTACTGTGTGATTAGCTTCAATCTATAATCAATTCGATGCTTTAATTAGTTCTTTCTTGTTATATTCCAATTTTCTGATCACTAAAATATATAATTGTTGAGTGTTTTTCAGATAGATTATTAGATCAATTATATTCAAGTGCCAGGTTTTCAGTTGTTATATTTTATTTAAAATTAAAAGTTGCAATGAAAACCTAACTGTGTAATAATGAAATTAGTAGTTTGTTTAATCCGTAATTTCATTTGTTGAATTCGATATTTTCCCCATAATAACGTTTTCCACGTTTGAAAACCCCTGAGACAAGTACCTAATAAACTTCACCAGTTGAATAAACAAATGTTTTCAATGCAATTACAGATTCGGCTCACGCTCTATTTGTTCGTGCAACTTATTTAGTATGCCATCGCTTGATTTCAACTTGGAAGGTTGATCTTCCCGTGTCCTTAGCAGCATTGGAGCTTCTAAATGGCTTAGCAAGAATCAAAGTTCAAGACCAAGGTGAGAAGAGAAGCAAATTGACTACCACGAATTGTATACAAACAGGCAGTCCATATGTCGATAATTAAATTAATAAACATCTTGTCTTTAGATCCTTTGGAGTGTCGAAGAGCAGTGAAGTGGATTTGCGATTTCATCATTCATCAGTGTTCACGTCCTCCTCCAGCTCATTCCAAAGATCTTCACTCAAGTATTGTTGCAGCCTTCCAGTGTGTCACCACCTGGCTTACAGCCCATCCATACCTCTTAGAAGACAAGGAATCATTATGTACTGTTTTAGAAGTTGTAGAATATGGAATTTCGGGTACTAAGTCTCAGGTAAACCTTTGTTTTAAATATTTCTCTTTTGACACTAATTAAAAATAATGAACTTGACCTTTAGACTCCAGTGACACGAGTAAATTGTTCCTTGTTATAATTTTATCAATAAATGTAGACTTTGAAGCTTATTTTTAAATGTTTGTGTGCAGGGTAAACCTGGTGAGCCGATAAAGTTGAAGGATGAGAAAGAGTTGAAGCCTGTGTCACTGCGTGTTAGAGATGCTGCAGAAGCCCTTTTAGCTGTTATTTTTGAACAGGTGAGTGAATTTACATTGACTGATATGAGCCAACTATTAATTTTAATTGATTTAAATTATAGAATTAAAACTTTGAACAATGTTTCAATTTTAGGTTGGTAGGTATGCACCACACAACAGCGTAAGAACTTCATCGCTAGTAGACGAGTGCGTGCTTTTGAGTCAGGTCTGTACTCAGAGTAACTTGACCAAAGAGGAAATAATCAATCACTTTAGATATTTCGTGATCGATCATACCATCATGATAGCTTTATTGGAAGAACCGCTGGGGAATGATCAAGGTATGTTACTTTGTGTTGTAAATCATTTCCGACGTTATTTATTTTGGTGTCGCTATTTTTCATATAGGTATTCATGTTTTAAGGCGATATTATGTTAATGTATTTCTTCCTAATATATTTTAACATTCGTAGGTACTTTTTATGTGTGACGAAGTTCTAATTATGTAAAAAGTATTTAAGCAGTTGTATAAAAACTTGATTTGATGCTTTGAAACCCTTTTTAGATCCACAACCTACAGTGACAGCGATTTTGAGAGGTCCGACAGGCCGTCATGCTTGGACATTGCAACTGCGTCATATGCCTCGTAACAAGGGCAAATCTTTCTCTTCTTCAGGAAATAATCCAGGTCGTCCTTTACCCATGAATGACGTGGGAATCCAATATGACATTCAGCATCGCTATTTTCCCGAAAGTGCCGACCGTATTAATCCCTGCAAAGCGTAAGATTGCACTATACTGATTAGAATATTTTAACAAATATTAAATGAAAAACATGGAATATTGTGGACCAGAATATTATAGAAAGAAGTTCCGATAATGATTTATGATTTTGTATTTTGTTCTCTTTTTGTAGGGACAAAGCTATTGCACCATTGGATGCTTCCACGGGTGGCTCTACGTCTGCAGATCAAGATTCCTTGGAACAGAGTCGTCTTTCGATAATCATAGAGAATCAAATTCGACTGGAGAAGTCCGTCGCCAATATGATACGTGAGGAAGCCGATGAGAGCTACCCTAATCTGAGAACGGAATCACAGCCACCACCTGTTTCTCAGGAATTTCAAACAGCTCGACTTCTTCTGTCTCATCTAGGATTTATCTCAATCCAGGTTTGCTACTTACTAATTGAATGTTCTTAAATCCGTTTCGCATGCAGAATGTAGCATAGGTATTAAAGATAAAATGAATTTCACAGGAGATAAATGTATATTGTGCTTGTATCAGTCATTTTTAAGAATGAGTTGAATTTTGTCATTTAATGAGTTTACATTATTTTCTTGAAAATTGTCAAATTATTTGTATAGATTAGTGTGTGAAGCATAAAATGTTGTTCTCAATTCAGACATTCAATGAAGAGAAATGAAGAATTTATTTTTTTTAATTTTTTAGTAATGGTATTATTTATTGTAATTGGGAATTGATTATCAAGTAACAGGATTTTTGTTTTTTCTCAACAAAATTTTAAATGCAGTGTTAATATTATTTTGTTGACTTTACAGAATCGACTAAACAATGCATTACCTAAATTGGCTCCTATTGATTCGCGTCATCCTGATTTCATCACAGAACTTGAAACTTTAGATGCAACTAGCTGCAGAACAAGTGACACAGCTCATGTGTTTTATGTTCGTGCTGGCCAAAGAAAAATGGAAGAGATTTTGGCTAATGTGGTATGCGACTTGTGTTTCATTCTCAATTCAAACTTATACAAATATATAATATATATCCTGAATTGAGACGTGTTATTACCTAGATGTGTTGTCATTTGTAATTGTACTCAAGTTTTTAATCGATACATACAAATATTTGATTGTAGCAAAATAGATCAAGCATACATCCCCACTTCTTGGAGTTTTTATTATCTCTCGGGTGGCCTGTCAATGTATATAAGCATTCAGGTTGGACAGGAAATGCTTCCACAAGTTGGAAGAGGAGACCTAATAGTTGTTCCAATGGGAAAGATGATCCAGTTGAAAAGAGTTCCACACATCCGTGTCAAAATCCAATTGAAATGCATGGCGGAAGTTTATACAATGGCGAACGTCAAGTGTTGTATTGGACTGACGTGATATCGGAGATTGCCTTTGTTGTTCCGACGTGCAGATCTACGTGGAATGAAACTTCAGTTTGGAATGTAAGCGATACAACATCCAATGCTGCAAAGTCTGCTTCGGGAGCAGGTTAGAAGTATTCTCGTTATTATAATTCAATTGTTAGAGTATTGTATTTTAACCATCATCGATCAACTGACAAGTCAATACAATAGCGAAATCAATCACAGTTTGTATTGAAATTGTAGATCCGGCTACATTTCAAAAGTTAAAGATTAAAGTATCCGCTTTTTACATTATAACATGTCTGTATGGCGGTCCAAAATGTCTTTGACATCTAATTTTTAGACTCAGCTAACTCTACTTTGTCTCCTGCAAAGCATATGAGATTAAAAGTTATATTGTTGTTGCAATGGTTTTACTTTATTATTGTGTATGATTTGACTTTTAAGGTGTGTCTGGTACTGAAGAAAAACATCTTTTGTCAAGTGAATTGGAGAAGCAAGCAGAAAAAGCCGATGATATAAATCGAGCAAGAAAGACCTTAGCCGGAAAACTCTGCGATACAAAAATTTTTGTAGTGTGGTTGGAAAGCTTTGAAGATTCTTTTCATTTTCCAGCTGGTAAATACTGCTGTTTTCTCCTTTTTTCTGTTTAATTTAAATATTATATTCAGGATTGTGTGCATATTTCATTAACTTTGATGGACTTCACCGTTATTACTAAGTCTGATTTATCTTGTATTGAAAATTTGTAGTATGTAATGGACAATATTATTTCTTTTCTAGGCGATTTGTTGGGTTGTACTTATACTGGTGTTGAAGGAACTAAACCGGTAGAACCGTCACTTATAATTTTTATCCATGCGTTGAGAAATGGATTGTTCAGAGTTCATATGGAAGGCCAGTCTCTTAGGTAAACTTCACTCTTAGGTGTCCAGTGTGTATATCTATACAAAATTGTTCCACGGTTTCTGTTCACGTATTGACCTAAACATAAATAAATACGCATTTAGGAACATTTCGTCTATATTACAATTTTATCACTGTTTGATTTCAGGATGGGGCTAGCAACTCCATTGATTGATGGAATGGTGGTAAGCCGAAGGATTTTAGGAAGTCTAGTGCGACAAACAGCTCTTAACATGGCGCGTCGAAAGCGGTTAGAAAACGAAAAGTAAGTTTATGATATTTTTAATATAAAATAGCAAATTATTGTGCTTCTAGAGGTCATTAAACGAATGAACTTTTATTTGAGTAGCTTTAGATTATTATCTTATTTAGATTTTTACGAATGATTAACATATATTATTATGAACATACCTAGATGTTGATGTTATAGAAAGATATGGATGTATAGTATGAACGTGTATCAATATCAATATAGCTAATATCAAATAATAAGTATGATATATAGTGCCTATTTAGTATTCAACTGGATTTTGGATCCCTAAGTTTTTACACCTCGGCTAATGCTAAATAAGAGTAAGGATTTTTATTGACAACTGGTTCACTTTTGATATTTTTCAGCTTTCAACCTCCACATGTCCGACGAAAGCTGAAAATTCAAGAAATTTTGAATAAGTTCCCATGTGTGATGTCATCGCCTGAGTTTTATACGCATTTCTACCAAACTCCTACAACAAACCAGAATCAGTATCAGCAACCTAATTCATCCGTTCATGTATAATTCTCCGGTATACAGCTTTACTTTAGGTAAGCTAATTTGGTTTTTTTACTAATTTCAAACTAAGCCATTCGTAGGCGTAAACATTTTCCTTGAAAATGTGTTAGGTTTTAGAATTCATTGAGTGTATGTCAGTGGATGATGTCGTGTTTTCAACAACTGTCAGAATACAGTTGACAGAGTTAACACTACGGTGATGACTTTCATTCTGTCTTTTTTATTATTCTGACTCCAATCAAGTGGAGTGAGTTTTATCCAGGCGACTCAAATCCTTTTTGACAGTACTTTGCTTCGAAAGAACCTTGTAAAGTAGTTTGGGAAATTCTGAAAAGAGGAAGAGAACATTGCTCTTCGGTTTATGTCAGTATCGTGTTGCCCGGCTGCATGTATGACAAGGGATTAAGGATATCAAGGAGAAAGCATTGTTAGGACGAAAACGAATTACTTGTAAAAAGAACTTTGACATTGAGTTGAATTGTATTGTGTCGGCAACTTATCCACTGTTGCTTTTTGTTCTGAGACAAAGACATTGGACAGTGACTCTGGTGACAGAAATATGTGATAGAATGAATGAACATGTGAAGTGTGGTGAATGAGATGACAAAAGTCTACTAGAGCTGTGTCTGTGTGTATAAGAATTTAACTTGTAATAGAATGTGCTACTGAGAGAATAAATCCGTGCCATTTGCAGTGTATGCGGCAGCATCATGATTATGATTTAGTAGCTTTTCTTCACAGACATCAGATCTTTTACCTTGGAAATGCAATTTAAATTGTAATCATAATAATATGAAAATATTTTACATTATCTTACACAATAACGTTTGCGACATATATCTGTCATTGTTTTAGCAGACACTTATAACTTCCTATCAATTTCTTAGTTGATTTTCCTTTTTGTTTAGATATATTCCCACTATAAGTTCGTCCCTTGTCCTAATGCAACATAGTCAATAGGTTTAGGCACTAAACTTTAATTCAAAGCAGAATTGCAACTTTCTCTTTGGTGATAAATAAGTATCATGTATCATGTATACGTATATAAGCAAAATTTTGTTAAGTACCTATAATATATTTTCCCAAGTAGTATTTTAATCACTAGTTTTAAATTCACTCGGGTTATGCACAACATAAAAAGCCACGTTGCTGTCAATGTTTTAGATGATCGAGCATAATGGGGTGTTTTATGCTGGACATAATAACCTTATTTCCTTGATAGTTGATAATTATAAATGCGGTTACACTCCATTCGATGGTTAAACAATGATTGAGAAGGGGCTGCCTTGTCTGTCTGTTCTGTTTTTGTAATCAGTGACTGATGGAAAAAGGAAGTTGATTGCGTGCAAGGTGCATTTACTGTTTCCTCTGTATTTCTGTTTCAATTTAGCAAGTTCCATTACATTTCAGATACTTGGTTTGGTCGTCTATAATATTTAATACTGAAGTAGCTATTTATAATTAATGGTAAATTTTGTAGGTGTAACTTTCTGGATATAGAATGATAGAATATTGCTTGGTTTACTGTTGTCTCACACTACCCCAGTCATCAAATGTGTTTTGTAAGTCATAGTACACACAGTTCCCAAACATCTACATTCCATTGGTTCAATACATTCATTTGTAGAGTGTACTGTACATATTGTACACTGCACCAGCATGCAGCAGTGTAGCAGTAGCTCTATTATGTCCGACTAATAATAGTAAAGGTCATAGTAATTTTTCAAATATTGATTTTCTAAATTATGGTTATGTTGTATGCATTCTTCATGTCAAGAATATTAGGCTCTAGTACATTAGTACATAAATAACAACTAATAACAATAACCAAGATCCTCTCCTATATTCTATAAAACGGATATATCTTGCTACTCACTAAACAAAGGTTAATCAATCATCTATAATATTCCAATCGTATACACTATACGTTTAGATTCTAAATCGTCGCACATTATTCACATTTAGTAGTCTCATTTGCTATACAGTCAGTCTCATCTATTTAGAACTCATAAAAGCAAAAAAAAGCGACATCTCATCCATCGTTTGACTATGTAGATTAAAGTATGAACTAATTGTGTTGTACTTGTATTCTTTTTATAGGCGCTTATTGCACGATTGATACAAAGAAGGATCAGAGGGACCAAATAGTTTTACGCGAAGAAAGTGACTGCTCCCAACTTTTCGTTCTCAATTCGGTATAATAGATTTGGATTTGTTTTTTCCATAGTAGAAATTATTTAGCATTTATCACCGGATGGGTGGTTACCAATCGTGAACAAATAAATGTAAGTATTACATTAGACGACACTACTGTAGCAATATAAATGAATTTTAGAATTAGTTGAGTAAATATAGATTAGTAGAATTTAACCGACAATGTTGTATGCTAAACATGTGTATATTTTAGGTAGTTGGATGATGGATAGGTCAAGATTTTTTGATAGTTTTTGTTTTTTGGTATTAGCGTATCCCTATATGTATATGTTGAAATGATTTGTTAATAACGGTGCTAATAATGTGGTGGACATTATAATAATGTGATATGTATAACAAATTACTACAAATAAGAAATAAACGATCGTTTGAGGTGTTCATTCAAAATTTTCACATGAATTTGTCGCTGTTTGCGTGTTAAATTCGTTTCTTGATTACTTGATTCTGCATCTGATTGATTCTTCAATATTTAATCTTGAATTCCACTACGTATAAAAAAATATTACGTTCTGGACATCTCGACAGGTATTTGATTAGGTAATTTTAATAAACTCACACCACACCCAACGAAATATAGGTCACATTGCAAAAAATATTTATTAAATCATGGTTTTATAACTTGTATGTATGTGCATGCCAGCAAAGTGTGTATACACAGCATAAAGTATATTGGTACTTGTTGAATTGTATTGAGCTATAGCATAGCTTATAAATTTTTCCTTATACCATAGACCTGTAGTTTACTGAATTCTCAACGCGATGCGCGAGCAGAAAAAGCTTATTAATACTAAATACCTATCATCAAAAAGTAATCTTTTAAATCCGTCTTTCAAATACGAAGAATTTTAGCACATCTGCATAAAAGTAATTCTCCGACATACCTTCCATTACATTACAAAGTACAAGTGACAAAAGGTGAAAGTTTAAAATCAAGACATTATCTTAAAATGGAGTATTCTATTAATTCTATACCAAGGTCCTAATCTGATGTGCTGAATCCGGAACTTTGATAAGTGATCAATCCCCAGATTGAAAATTCATGCTTCAAAGTGGTGTGTATTTATTAAGGCTGAGAATTAGACTCGCCTTTAGGGTTTAGTATATAGTTCTTCCTGTCATTTGAGCACTATGATAATCCCAGGTAAAAGGGATATAAATCCTCGCCTTGGAAAAATGTATTGAAATAATGACAAGCAGATAATTAACGATTTGTGTTTAATCTTCCGTTCACCCCATTTACTTTCACTGCATTGTACTGCTTTCCATACTGTTAATCTTTAAGAAGTTTATCCCTCAAAGTGAATCCCTTTGTTTCCTACTCAGCCCTGTAAAAGAAAGTTGTGTGAATGATTCCAATCATCTTGCACAATCATCATTTACTGGAAATTCCTGTAACCATTACGTACAATGTATACAAAAGAGACTGTGGAATACAAGAATAAATGCATGGAGGAAATCGAAAGGAAAGTGTCTTTCTCGTGATTGCTTAACCATGTCACTCGTCCTATACCGAGAGAGTAGGATGTACATGTAGCACAGAGAAGAATAATATCCTACATATACATAGCATTATGCCATTGTAAAAGTTGTGTTATGCTGTTACATTATTTTGGTTGTATGTTTGAGCTGTCGGCTTGTTTCCAACAAGATGAAGGATGAATGATACTCCTAGAGTTGGAAGCCATCCGGGATGACAAGGAAAGAGGACTGTGAGAGTAGTGTGTAAATCTTTAATCATTTTTCTGAAGGAAGACAAGAGGACGGGTGGTATGGTCGTGGCAAGAGCCATGATGACTTGACTCACTCGCATTACACTATACGACTACTTTCTACTACATTTCATCAGCTTTCTTTCACACTCTCCTTCATACTTTATACCCTTCTTCCACCAAATACATACACAATCCTCTCTGTCTCTCCAATATACAACAGACATTCCCAATATCATTATTTCCCCATACAATAAAATGTATTACTATGAAGGAAATCCCACCAAATTGCGTATTACAGAATACACTTATACATAAGTACATTTATAACGCAACTGTATATTATATACCTCATTGCAATTGTCAGCAACAATGTGGGTAATATGTAATGTTAATATTATAGGTACTTAAGGGCACATAGCTATTAGTTTCTATATTTAGCTAATGTATTATTATTATTCATGTATATACAGTACCTTAATAAATTTTTATATAATACTCGAGCTACATTTAGAAGCAAATAGTGTAAGATATTAGTTGTAGGTGTAAGTGTGAAGTGTGAAGGCGCATTTGTGCTGAGAAGTGTACAGATAATATTATTATAAATATATTGAGTTGTCTTAAGTGTGTTGTTGTATGTGTATAAATTGTGTAGGGCACTCATGCTGTGTCGTCGCTGTTATTTGTAGTCGTTGTAAGTAGGGAAGATCCTAAAGGAATCCTTGCAAGGTCTCTTTCTCTTTTGCTGTTGTTAGTGGCCTAGTATGTATATGTGTGTAAGTATAGCACTTTGTTTCTCTCTCATGATCATGGCATCGTTTGTTCATGGCATGGTGGTGGTGGTGAGTGTGGTAGAATAACTACGATACGAACTTTCGTATTTTCGTCTTTGGTTTTCGCTTCCGATGTTATAAATATATGTAGTAGTGTAGTATTCGTAGTAGCTACTTCTACTTAGGTACAAGAAGGTTGCTGGAGAGTTGTATTATGTAAGTAAAAGGCATAGGATGGTGTTGTAGTGGTAGTATTGGAGTATAGTTGAAAACTAACTTAACTACGCAAGGAAGCAAAGACAAGGAAACATAGTAGGAGAACGACTACTGTGTGTGTATAGTGGAGAAGCTCTTAAATCGTGTCGTGCTCCATTGAGCCGTAGCAAAATAAATTTACATTAATATCTGTCAGAAATTTCCGAGCGAGAATTTTGTCACTTATTAGTTTTTCTTGCGAAAGGCTTCACAAGAGGAGGTCATTCAAAGTTTATGAAGTATGAAACGTCCTCCTTTTGTTATTCTTAGTATCTAGACACTACTCTGTGAATTCTTTCCATGTAGGACTAGTTGCCACTATACTCTCCCCGCCTTTCTCCTTTTTACATTACCTCTTCAAGTCACCATCATCATCGAGTCGAGTTTTTACTATTATTATACATCAGACTAGTTTGAATGTGTCATCATTATTATAATATGCATTTATATAGAGAGAGAGACTGGAATAAGTTATTGGAGTATATTGTTCAGCTTATCGTTTGTCCTATCTGTCAGTTGTCTTTCCTGTACAACTCTGTTCAAAAACTTTCAGAGGATTCGTGTGGTGTTGTTTAGTATGAGTTTTTCAATTCAATGCCTCTCTAATTGCCTATTGATTTCCTACTCAAATTTCATGTTTGGAAATGTACGTACATGTTTCGAGCTTTCTTCTTTCTTTACAAGTTAAATATTAGCTGCGAATTATTGGTAGTGATACATTATTGTACAGTATAAAATGTCTTGTATGTATTACCTAATACATTATGTACACCTACACTTGTATGTATTGTACAAAAATGCTACGATAAAAATACATTTTAAACTTAATAGTATACACATCTAATTTTCTTAAACCTACTATTATTCATAAAGTTATGAATATGTGAATTGAGGTACGTACGTACTTTAAGGTATCAATTTTTAATTTGCTATTGTCGATTGTAGCAATAGTAAAACATAACTTTTGTACT
>JAQFYB010006058.1:0-12891 GCA_034694085.1 Pogonognathellus longicornis | reverse complement strand
AATCTTTCCCGATTTTCTTTCTTTTCCTTCAATTTTGCTCACATTCACTTCGACTTTCCCTCTATTTCACTAATTTTCTATTACTTTGTAACTTAAATATTACATACATACGAATTCACTCAACTCAATACTTTCAAAATAAATGGCATTAATTTTAAAGTCATTATTGACTGTTTACACATTTGCACATAACAACTTTATTATATTGAGGAGGAGGAGGAGGAGGATGGGGAATATGAAATATGGTAATTTATTTTCGAGCTCACCAATTTAAATATTACATATTTATATCAGTGAGAGCATACCGCAGATTTCAATATTACGCATACAATATACCTATGTATATTATCAATGAGGTATGATTCCAGTCGGGCAATTATTTCAAAATAATTTAAAATAATTCTGTAATCATTACCGACGCGGGAAAAAGTAACCACCTCATTTGCATTTAACGATTTTAGTATTGAGAATGAAACCAATATATTATAAACTTCACAAGCAGTTGACAAAAGTGTCAATGGCGCAGTGGCTAAACTACGCTGCGCACAGGTGAGACAAAATCTCAGGGCCCATGGGGTCAGGGGCCCACCACGAACCATGAACCGAAGAATTTTTTTGGAAATTAGGATGAGTTTATTCAAAGTTCATTCTAAGAGAAATGTTTAATTGGTTATTAATTATTAAAAGTTGATTACGAACGAATACCATTAAATTAAATGCGTAAAATAATGTCTGGTCTTCTCTGATAGAAGAAATAGATTTTCTCGATGTAATTTGTGTAATTTATTGTTACGAAAGACTGCTTATTCAAAAGAATATTCTTATTATCTTAATAAATTGAAACTTTGATTACCGTCAATAAAATCATGCGTGAAAAATAACATGTTTATAGCATATATTTTTCATTATATGCCCACTTGTACCATATTTGAAGCATTTTAAAATAGCGACAAATTTCAAGTCAAAATTCACAGGGGACCATAAAGTTGGCTTGTTTCATGGCCCCGTCAACCTAGTTTAGCCACTGCGAATGGCGTAGCCAAAGCAGAGAGAGAGAGAGAGAGAGAACTGAAAAAGGAGTTATGTAGTACTACATAAGCACATAAATTCGCAAATTTTATACATTTTATGTTAAATTTGTCCAAATATATGCTTCATTTTTTTGCACTACGCGATTTAATAACCACGACATGTTTTGAATTCTTGTACCCAATACCAAATCCTGGCTACGCCTGAACATTGCTCTACATTTATAGTTTACTGAAATAACATTATTTTTTGTTAACTATCATTGCGGTTTTACATTACGGCAGTCACAAATACTGCTTATTTTTCACCAATCAAGAGGATGTGAACTGCACCGCAAAGTTTGTACGGTTATATGAATTGTTTGTATGTCGGCAATAAATAGTTTAATTATTACAGAGTAAATTATTGCTGAAAAGCAACACAGCACATTAAACCGAATCTATTTGCTCCTACAAATTTTATCTCATTCAGTGTCTATGTAATTGATTTTTCTGTTCTGAATTTAATGTAGTTTTTAATTCTCATAATCTGCCGACAGTTTTTGAGTCTTCATGTTGAGAAACTAGACTTGGCTCATCCCTAGAGAAGCCATGGAAGAACGCTTTTATTCTAAAAAAAAATTTTGTTAACAAAAACGATTTTCATTAAGTAAATTCTACCGCTTTCGAGAATGAACGAACCCCCGGATATAATATATATATATATATACAACTAACACATTTTATTAGTATTTGACACAATAACTAGAAAAGCCAGCCATATTTGATCAATGTATTATACTCATTTAACCAAGTGACTTATGTTAGCATTTCTCATTAGGTATATATACCGTAAATACTCCAACACAATTCCCCCACTTCTATTTCTTGAAACCATACTTTGCCACCACTTCTTTTGAATATGCACAATCTCGACCTAAATTATTTTCCATGACCTATTTATTTATAGTAGATGTTTCATTGGAACACAGTAAATCATTGATATTGCATGAAAACTACCAATTTGTATTGGGTACCCCGCTTGTATTAATGACGACTTCTATTATAGCTAAAACTACAATTTCTCCCCACTTCTAAAGAGACCCGGAGCTGTAAGAACGAGAAGGAAGTCACATTATACATTTTCCCCACTTCACCCCACTTTTATTGGAAGCCTCTCTATTATTAAAATATCTACGGTAGTTAAAGCAGTATTCATTACACTTAAAAATTGAAAGTAATTAATAAACTGCTATTAACGTATTTCAAGCAGTACAACCCCATGGACAACATACGAACCCATCATGGCGGTATTTGAATAATCCTGAAGCAAAATAGCCATCTAAACCAGAGAAGCTCATAGACAAAATACAAGCCCACCTAATTTACATATCCAACTTCTTATCAAAAAGCAATGACTTTACTGAAAGTAACTTAGTATCATTCTTTCTGGATACTCGCTCCGGGCAGAGCAGAGCGAAACGCTGCCCTGCCCGGAGCGCACGTTTTGAAATCAAATGGGAGAGCTACCCTTAGAGAAGGCAATGTTTGATGAAAACCAAGGAGGAAGTACAAGACACAGACTGTTTCTTGTATGTGAGACAGTTTTTGACGAGAATTACATCAACTATACACAAAAGTGTATCAAGTCAAAGTATGTGCCCAATGTGCCTGTACTGTACTATATGGTATGACCAGTAATGAGTATGACAAGTAGCTTAGAATATATTAAAGTTCTATCACGTCGCCTGCATGCATATTAACATGAGCGTTACTACATTTAATAAATGTAATTTAAAATTTTTTGTACACACCTCTTGGGTAACCTTTTCTAGAATACAGTAAATACACTGGCTGATACTGATCAGTTTTGTCACGCTAGAGCAGCTACCTGGCAATTCGGTCGTTGTAGCACCGCTATACTGCCACCGAAAAGAAGCCTTGTGAAATGATTGTAAGGATGGCAAGAGAGAAATGAATTTTTTGAGTTTTAAATCAACAAATTAATTCGAAGAACTTGACTTATTGCTCTAGTAACAGGTAATTTTACTACATGTGATTTAAGCTGTAATTACAAGGGAATTTAACATCTCCATTAAGGTATCACAAAACCAAAATTGTAAGTACAAATACCGGTAATTACCTAAGAACTTTCTTAATATTTTTGTATATAACACACTTTATTATGAATACCTACAAAAATGTGAACATTTTGACAGTTAGCAAACAGTGTTGCTGCATAAAAGATGTACGAAAATATAGTAGAAAATATAGTCAATAGTAACATGGCTCAAAGATTATATGGATCGTCATTTTGAAGTGTCTTAAAAATGCCTAAAATGTCAAATGTTCACATTTATGTTAGTAGGTATTCATAATAAAGTGTGTTATATAAACAAAGAAAGTGCTTAATTACCAGTGACCAGTATTTGTATGTACAATGGTTTTCTAATACCTTAATGGAGATGTTAAATTCCCTTGTAATTACAGCTTAAATCAGATGTAGAAAAATTACCTATTACTAGAGCAATAAGTCAAGTTCTTCGAATTAATTTGTTGATTTAAAACTCAAAAAATTCATTTCTCTCTTGCCATCCTTACAATCATTTCACAAGGCTTCTTTTCGGTGGCAGTAGGGCAGGGCAGCATGTGGTCGAAAAATTCTGCTACAGGGCAGCAAAACATTTGCTCTATGTCTATTATGACCCAGAGAATCTGAAATCTGAAGCTCCTCGAATATGATTATGCTTGCATAAGCAGCTGACTCCCTACCCATCTCGCCATCCTGACTTTCCTGACTACGTTGATAAACTAATACTATTGTGAAAATATCATAAGTTTCACTTCGCTCTTTTCCATGTGTTTTTGGAAAATTGTAAAATGCCATACTGCCCTGTATCTTCTTATCAGCTCATTAAGACGAAAAGTCGAGATGGGAAAGAGTTAATCCGTGAAAAGGTCGAACAAGGGGCTGAATTGGAAGTGAAACTTATGATATTTTCACAATACCAAGTAAAATAACCTAATGGGACCGGTTTGTTAAGGCACTGAACTCTTTAATTTTAGTAGGTAATATATTCAAGAAAATGGTAGGCATGTTTAACTGTGCATGGAAACCGTATAACTTGAAAGCAAGACATTGTTGATAGCTATATATAATTATTATTAGTAATATTGCTTGTTTTTGAACCTATATACAATTTCGCTATACGTTTACATCGATGTGTATGAAATGAAGCACTTAAATATTTTTTCGAATGACAAGATTACTACAAAATCGACCGCAAATGTGGTCATAAAATTCTATAATTCTTTTTAATTTACTACACTGTGGTTATCAACCTAACTTTCAAAAAAGCAGTTGTAGTAGTTTGTACATTGATACGTAACATTATATTATTATCAACGATGTGTCAGCCACATACAAAAGCGTTTTCTACTGTGAAGTTATTCAGTAGTCGAGTAATATATTTGATTATTTAACATTGCTCATGTAAGGATCAATCAAAAAAAGGTGATATGTGTATACAAAATACATTCAATTTCATTTTTGGGAAAAATGGTTTGATTCTCCTTTGTTATTTTACAAATCTATGTGAAGTGGAAGGTATTGACAAGATTTGTGCAGTAAATTACTCTGATTCTGTGTCCTTTCTGCGATGTCAAGCAAGTATTATATACGAGAGCGGAAAAGAAAAATTTATTTTAAATTATTTAATACCAAGTTGCAAAGAATACTATGACTCTTCTTTATTAGTGACTTCATCAAGATTACAAATAGCTCAAAAAATAACATGTTCTTCAAATCGACCTATATTTTTGCATACATATTTTCGACGAGGTATAATTACAAAAGAAGAATATTTTGATGTACATTGGGGTCGTAACTTTTCCATTTGTAATGACACAGGGACGTATACGTATGAACTACACATAACACCGCCGTTTAATTATTTTCCAAACCTCGATACATCTTTCATAAAGTATGAGATATTCACATATTTTCCAAACATGAAAATCCAAATACTTTGGTTTCAATCTAAAGGTAACTATAGTTGTTTTTGAATTATTTGTAAAATTAACGAATAAACTGTAATTTGTATGATTTTGACACAATGATTACTTTGTAACACAGGCAAAGACATATTTAGGAATAGTGGTGTATTACGAAATTTGCCGCACCCAAACGCTCCCATATAAACTAGCCCCTACCATAAAATAAATCTGAATACCTTTTGTGATAAATGCGAAATATTATTAAAAACCAATTCCGTTTCTTGCAGCGAAAATTTGCAAAAATATTGAAAAACCAGAGAAATATACATTAGCACTTAAGGTTTTCATTGATAAAATATAAGGTATCAATTTAATGTACTACAATTCTGTCTTACATTACGTTATTGAATCTGAATTCTGCAAAATTTGTAGCATGGGCATATTACGAGTGGACAAACGGGCAATTGCAATTGTTTTTCAATGATTTCGACATAAACTTTCTCTAATTTTTTGCGCATTTATACATCGTGTTTGCACTTTGCTCCCCGCAAATTGGATTTCTGGATACGGTCTTGTTTTGTAGTACAATATTATGTTCTTTTAATATGTATAATAGTGCTTCGTAATTATTTTCCTAGTATTGCGTAATATTAAGAATCTAATAGGATAGATAAATACAACTAATAAATAATTATCAAATTTAAATTGAATTTTTATTACTATACAGGTTTTGGTGCAGATATTATTCCCAGTACTATTTCTACAGGTTTTTCGCCTGATAAGGTTTACCTTGACGCAACCGACGAGATTGTCAACATACCATGTCTGATTCATAACTCACCTGAAAAGAGATTAACCAAACTGAAATCATTGGAAGATTATGACGGTGAAAGAATTGATAATTCATCCCTTACGTATAACGAAGTCAACGGTTTCTATTTAAATACATCTGCATATCGAAACTGGGAAGGAATTTATTTCTGCGATTTCCATCATTTTCGTTTCCTCGGTTTACCGAGAACATTAATCTTTATCAACAGGCAACCGAGTTAGCATTATTTCTCATTCATGTATTCAGTACCTACATAATCAAACATAATTACCATATTATAATCTTATTATATACCTATTGTATTGCTTGTTTTATTTATGTTTTAGATGTTACGTGGACAACAAACTTTCATCATATTTCTCAAAATTCTTCAACTTTAAAAACGCCATATTTCCTCGTAGCTACGGAAACTGACAACAGCACAAATATTAATGTTCGCAGTCCAGATGACTTGTTTGATTTAACATGCACAAGCAATATGGGGGAGGTGACATTTGAATACAAAACTAAGTCAATATTTGATAGCATTAATACAACTACAGAAGGAGAGTATAAAGGTTACCAAACATTTTGGAAAACTATATTTAGTAATGTACAAGTCATTTCTGAACAATTGTATATTGTAATATTTAGATATTATTCGCAGCAACAGGAGCAAGCCAGAGTTTACCTATACTTCAAAAGTAGTTGCATCTGGGTTTGTAGATCAACATTTTTTACATGTTTACTGTCAAGATTCTGTTACGAAAACCGTTTTGCATCATTGGAACTTCGTTTATGACAAAGACTATGTAAGCCTACGTAGTGCTTATGCCTACCTTAAAATTACATGAAATGGTGTAGATTATTTGTCTCCACCTACATACATTCTATTTTGTAATGCAGTCCCCCAAAGTTTATGTAACGCTTGAGAAGGAAGGTAGCGTTCTGAAATGTGGCAAGCAATATGCTGTTGCTCGATCGCTTAGTCTAAGCCAAGCAATTATTTTTCGTCAAATACAATGTAATAGCCTTGTTTCATGCAAACAGATGTCGGCTTACGTGTTTGTAAGAATGTTGTATTAACGAGAAAAACATTAAATATATATTTCAATACATTTATTGGTATTATTATAATGTAAATTTATAATTGAATTATATCACTCACAAACATAGCAGAAGCGATTAGAAACCACAACGGTGTACGACGGATCGTATTGCTACCCAGTTGACAAAGAGAATGGTTATAACTGCAAATCATTACGAGTATTGGCCAAAGGATTCTTTCAATGTAGTCTCAGTATCGTAGACGCTATTAGTCCAAATCTCGATTCACATTATCAAGATGTCTATTTTCAAGGATTTGACAAATCGATTTGTAAATTAATATATTTTATTTATATGCTCTCAAAAATTATGACTATTTGAATTAGCAATAATCCACTAACCGCTTACATATTGTTGCTTTGCTTACTTTGGTTTGCTTTGGTCATTCGGAAAAGTCGAACCCTACAACCCTACAACGATTCTCAGACGTGGGATACATGTAGGACAATCTCTTGCAAGGTTCTAAGGATAACCAGATTTTATTTACAAGTATGGGACACACATCCAACACTAATACATATAGCTGCCATATTGAAAGTTGTTTCTTGTCTGTAATAATTTTTTCTCAAAAAATTTCATACCTTTGTTTAGCATCGAATTCTTGACAAGCTCCAAAATTTCATTTAAGTCTGGGAGGTATGTGTATATTGTGACCTAATTTTTTTTCCAAATCGCCATAAATTCGTTACATTTTAGCCTTAGATTATACAAGACACAAGAAAATTATCAATACGGCTGCTATCTTACTTAAAGATACTTCAAATTAGTTGAAAATCGCGTGATCTTTAGAATAGTGCAAGATACAGATGTACGTCATAAAATATGTAAAAATGGCTGTGTGGCGTGGGGTACAATAACTTTAAATGCCTTTGTATAAAACTCTATAAATGTAAATGGATGATTTTAATTTGTGTAGACATTGGAAATGTAGAACCACCGGATGCAGCAATAGTTAAAATACAGCTTCTAAGTAAGACAGACAATGAAAAAATATGGCTACCAGATAACATTACTTTGTCGTGTGAAGCACACTCCTTCTTTTTCGAACGAGGGATTCAATGGATTTTTGTTTATGGAAATGGAACAGAACAATTCGCCCCTATTGGTACCGTAACCTTGAAACACTAATTTATCTTTTTTGAAACGTTCACTTATTTCATAAAATTTGGACCCTTAAGTCTTAATGTTTTGTCATACAGGAAATATCTTCGATGTTTCCATGGACTCAAATAAATGGGATAACGTTATTCGGAAATCCAACATTTATTTGGATGACATCACTTTAAAGGAGATAAAATGTACCGCTCCAACGTTAAGTATCTTGGACATTTTTACCAATCACTCCGAGTGGAGAAATGTATCGATGAAATTCAACCTCACGTATGAGTAAATCAAATATTTATTAGAAATTATTTTACTTTATATTATTCTATGCATATTTCTAAAATGAGAAGTTAGACTTCAAACTCATATTGTTGCAAGGAAAATTCAGCACAGTAAATTAATTTTCAATAATTTGTGAGGTTGATAGTTCACGTCTAAATTACATTTATTTGTTATCACAGTTCTGAATAGCCGCTTTACGGTCTTTGGCTTGAACTGCCTTTATCGGCTAAACCGGCTAGAATTTTTTTTCAAAAAGCTGACTATTTGGGCTTTTTGCTAAAAAATTAGCTAAAAATCCAAATAACTTACTAAGTATATTAACGAACAGAATACTGCTACAGAGGACGATCGTAGATAAAAAGAACGCTTAAAATTATTAGTGTCCTCAATGTGTCTTTCGAAAATGTATATCTTTTGTAGTTCGATTATGTTCTCCAGGCTTCAGCCTTCAAAATCATATACATTTCTTCTATGCAGAAATCCATTTTGCAACTTTTACAAGCGTTTGTTTTTTCCACTCATACTTCTCTGCTTTCCAAAGGCCTTTAACCTTAGTAAACCTTGTGTTGAATAAACGTTGTTATAAATAGTTAAAACCCTTAAAATCAAAAAGTGAAGTATAAGGGTTGTTCACCGGAATGTTCTCTTTCGATATGACTAACTTTCCATTTCTCTCCATTATATTTTGAATATACTGTTGGGTGAAATCTAAGAAATCCATAATTTTGCTAGGCAACTTTCTCTCTTTCCCTTTGCAAACTTCTATGTCTCTCTATGAATCTTCACAAGGCAAATTATTCTTACCCAATTGAAATCTTATAAGAAAAACAATGTCTCTTTAAGGGGTAGATGAAATTTGGACCTATTCTAGTAAAATATCGCTCATATAGCTTCCGGAAATTGATTTTTCGATTCTGTTTGTGGCTTTCACCATTTCATGTTTCTAAACATGTTTTTGGCGGAATTATAGCGAATTACTCTTTTTCATGTGTAATGACATATACGTTGCCTCCATTCAATCTATTTTGGGGGCAGTGGTTTCCCTCATTTGGCCTTTTGGTCCAATTTTCCAACCATTACCAGTTTTTTCCTAATTCGTGGATGTCATTTAGGAGAATCTTCTTAGCTAAAGAGCTTAGCTTTTATTGAGATTCCAACTGATTTCATAAATATAAAGCACTGAAAGTTGAATAATAGTCATATTTGGCAACTTGCAGTGTTTTATGACTTGACTAGTACTTAATACTCGTTTGTAAACTGCTTTCACCTCGGCTTCCACTTCCGGTCCAAATTTTTTGGACGTAATTATATCTACGACTTTCCCGAAAAACGAACTAATCAAGTAAATTCGTTAATTTTGCAATGACAAAAACCGGTGCCCGTTTAAATCATTCCTGTTTACCAAAACCGCCTTTTTAAGGTGTACTTTCTATCTCCGATCACCCTCTGTAATAAAGACAATGTAACTGTTTTATTATTTACATCAAACTGAAACATACTAATTTGTCAGTTAATTAACTTCAATGTACTACAAACATTTTGACACATCGTGAATGTATCAAAATCGTTGTTGGTGCTACTGGGTTTTCGTCACAAATTAAAAAGATTATTTTGCTGTAAATATAACCTGGTAAGAATAGGAATATATTTTTTTATTATATTAAAGTTCAATTTGGTTTGATCTATAATAAATAGCCTTATTCTTAAATACGTGAAATCATTTCTTGTAAATCAAGATCATAAGATATTAAATTCCTAGCTAGTTATAAAGGCAAATATCTTATGTTAAAAAAAATGTTACATCTATATGTCTATAGTCTACAAGCCCCAAAAAGCAAAAAGCTCAACAAGTCGCTGAAATGGCTTTTTAATCTAAAAAGCCGACTTAAACGGAACTCTGCTTATTAAATCGATATAAATATGGATATTATGTAGTAAGTATTCATTTTACAAATTTGTAAAATGAATACTACATATTATCCAGAATTTTTCCAGATGCAAAGGGATTCTCTGATTATGTAATTCAATAACTAACAAATAAAATAGAATGTCAACTACTTGATTAACATTTAATAGATGCAGTTCCTCCGAAAATAACTTCCGCAAACTCGGCAGTGAAATATATGGGCGTTGGTCAAAAAGACCAAATTTTGAAATGCGAAGTTTCCGGCTATCCGATGCCAGAAATTAGTTGGACTTACAAAGGACAGGTAATTGCTATGACAAAAGTCATACGTTTAAACAATAATTCATACAGTATCAAATGTAGGTAATAGTTCCAATTACATAAATAATATTATTTTGCGTTAATTACATTAGGAAATACAAGGCGATTTTAAAATAGTATTGCACGTGTTGCAATTTCCTGCTTACAATAAGAGTTTTGCTGGTGATTACGTTTGTACGGCCAGAAATAAAGGTGGGTCCACAAGTGCCATCTTTAGAGTGGACACACTTGTGGAATCGTCCGCTACAACCAGGACTGTAGGAATTATACTTGCAGTGGTTCTAGGTTTATTTATGTTTGTGGGCATCCCTACAGTTGTTGCATTTCGTCGCTTGCGAGTTAAAGTAAAGGTGATTGAATACAGTGTTCGAAATGTGTAGAAACAATATAGAAGACACGATTTTGAAATTAAAAGAACGTTATTGTATTTATATCATTATATTGTTTTTATTACTACCACTTTTACAGGATCTACTTACAGATGCGGAATTAAATGAATTTAGGGAGGGGAATGCATCGTTGGCCAATGAGGACAAAGCGCTCAGTTTACCATACAACGAAAACTATGATCTTGAAGAACACGAATTTGAAATGGGTCAGTTTTTATTAGTGATGCCGTGATTCACGACTTTTAGTGCTGAGCCGAGTTCAAGTATTACCACTAATATAAGCCCCGAGTACTCGGCCGAGCAATTCAGGCCAAACTCAGCGCCGAGTACCCGGCACTCGGCCAAGATATAGTAACTACTAGAGGTGTAAACGAGCCGAGCCAGCTTGTTGCAGTAAAATTTTGAAGTTGTTTCGGGTACGGGTATCAAATACGAGTACTTGATACTCTACACGGCTGAGTGCTCGGTTAACTCATGGCATACCTAGTTTTTTTTCTTAACCAAATTCAAATTAATTCAACAGGCACTAGTATATTAAACTATAAGTTAGTAAATAATGGATTAAATGGTAATTTTAAAGGATTTATTTTTGTCGAAAATTGAATATCAATTAAAAATATTTTCTAGTAAAATAAATCCAGCGGGACAAATAAAAAGTTTTGTAACCGTATTTCTACCATTGTTAGTATAATGTATTATACAAAATTGAAATTACAAGGGCAGGCAGACCTACATTGTCATGTATAATCAATGCAAAACCATTGAAATCTGCTGGAACACAGAAATGGCCATTACCTCGCACCTCAATCAAGACAGAGCACCACTGCTGAGCACCCCGGTCCTCAGTCTTGATAGTATCAAGATTGAGCGCGTGCTTAGTCTTGATACTATCAAGACTGAGCACCCTTGCAGAATACATCGCCACCAACCCCCAGTGCTCACTCTTGATAGTATCAAGACTGAGCAACCCAATATTTGATAACGTATTTTATCTATTTTAACTTTTTCACACTCACCTTCTTTTCCTGACAGTCTATTCCTCTTGCATAATCCACTTAAAGTTTATATTATTCTTCAATGAGCCAAGTATTTCAGTCACTGAAGAAAATTTGAAACTTTATTTGAAGCATGCAGCAGGATTAGGCTACGTCATGTAGGGTAGAGTGCACATATTACGTTAACAGCTAGGGGGGAAGTGGTTTCAACAAAAGTTGACACATGTTGACATGGCGGATGGTGTATTTAAAATTTTGACGTCAACTAACATTCCAACAAGGATTTTCATATAAAAGTGCAAAAAATAAGGACATTTTTCGCTTGATGTATTTCAGCTTGACTGTGATAATCTTTAATTACAACATAATTTGTATCTTTATTAAAACCCTGAAAAGCTGCAATGATTGATAATGCGCTGCGCCCTCTTTCATGAATTCCAAGTCTTCATTTATCCACTTTTACTGATTCATGTTTACTAATAGTTCATCACAGTCAAATGTAATCGTGTAAAAATTTGGTTTTTTCAAAAAGTGTGTACTGAACACAACTGGCAAAAGCGGAAAAAATTAATTCAAAGCAAGGTGATTTGAGACAAATGAATATACCTACTAAAAATATAGTGTAAAATGCTATACATTAGTATTTGAGGTTTTAATTTACTGAATTTTGTAAGGAATTAAATTGTCTTCAAAATGCACTTGATACTGCTGAAATAAATAATCTTTAACAACCTTTATTTAGTTATTGATTATAATTTCTGCGTCAGGTAGGTTTTGACACATAATAATTACAAAATGGATGAAAATAGCATATAGAAGACAATCCGTTTCACTTCGAAACAAATTCACTTTACCCAAAACAGTTTCACTTTATTCGAAACAGTTTCACTTTATTCGAAACAGTTTCAATTTACGCGAAACAGTTTCAATTTACGCGAAACAGTTTCAATTTACGCGAAACAGTTTCAATTTA
>JAQFYB010006057.1:0-12895 GCA_034694085.1 Pogonognathellus longicornis | reverse complement strand
ATATCACTTGAAAACAAATACTTACAATTAGTTTAGCTTGCCGTTCGTAGGTATCAGCTATAAAATGTAGGTTTAATGTTTTAAGTCTACACAGTCTACAGTACACCGCAAACAAGCACAATTTATATCTGGACAAGAATAAATAATTTATTTGTTTGCAGGAACAACACTATATTTTTTCCAAAATCCTCAAATTCTGTCAAAAATGCATTGCAATATTTGATATGATTTTTGTGTAGGTTTTTAGAGACTGGCTGGAGGAAAGAACCTGACTGGAGAAGGCAGGAATTGCGTAACGGAGCGTAACGTAGTAACATAAATAGTAAACAAATACAAATGTATTCACATGAATTACTCGCCTTTTTAAACATCCAGTGGTCGTTACCACGAAGTTGTATCGCTATATTTAGCTTTATACTTTAGCTACGCCGAGTGCAGAGTGTGGCTCCAGAACTTCCTCACATGAGAAATCTCGTCTCATCTGTAAAAGACAAGCAAGGTTGTTGTGTTATGTCGTTGTGTGTGCATTGCACTTACATAATGTATTGTATTGTAACTTACAGACATTTCCATCGTTTCGTCTCATACTACCTACATAGACAATAGAGACTGAATACTAAGCCAGAATGACGATATTTTATAGAAGACATTCGTGATCGTGCATCATGATAACGAAAAGATTAAGTTATTTCTTATTTATGTAATACTAAATTACATAAAAAGTTATACTTACTAATTTTGAGTTTAGCTTTGCAAAAAACATTTGTTATAGTGCTAATGATATTGTAGTGTCTCTATCTCTGGTTTATATGCAATCAGTTTGCATGTGCATATACCTATGTAAAATATACCTGTAAAGCTGTAATGGCACCAGCAACTATTTGGTGTAAATGTATACACAAGTAACTAAAAGTGGCTCAATTGTTGAATTATTATGTGATGTTCTGTGCTTTGTCGAGGAACTACCCAAGCAAGCACTTGAGCGTGGCTTATTATGCTGGTCAGCAGAAGTAATAACATACTTATATAATATGCAATAGTGCTGATGCCTGTGCATGTACTTAGATATATAGGTAATACGTACCTGAACATACTTCAACTATAGTTTGGATATGATTATGGTATGGTAAAAGATGGTAACTGCTAACTTAGGTATTGATTGGTAGTATATACTGCATATATGTATTCAGGTAGATGAGATTCGATGTAAAGACAGATAAGTCCATTAGAAGTCTGCAATAATACAAGGTACCTAAAATTCTCAAATGCTTAAAGAATCCAATAATAGCTATATGCTTTACTATAATATGTATAAGCACTGCAATCCATTCGTTTATAAATATAAGTAGGGCTCCAATACTATAATGCAAAAGTTTAAGTAGTAGATCCAGTTTGTCAATGCCACTTCGTGACACTCCGACAAATGACACTTGAAGGACTCGTATATCACGACTCAATCAGACATACATTTTCTCCATTTTGATACATGTGGTTTAATCTCAAGTATAGCTATTTGTACTAATATTGTTCACTTAACACTATTTTAATTATAGCCACAGCTGAACTTAACTAACTTAACTAATATGATATATTATTTAGATATCCAATTCGGCAGTAGGTACTAATTTCTGCTTACTCAATAGACTCTTCTTTTTACTATGCCTGCTGGGTGTGCAAGAAATGGCAAACTGAACAGCTTATCTTGAAGCAATCAGTTTTTGGTTACATATGTATGAAGTAGTATATACGTAACACTGTCCAGGCGGCAAAAAGTCTATAGAGGATTTTTTCCAGTCAAATCTCAAATCATACACTGACTGAGTTTGTTATTCTGTCTGAACGACTTAAGAATATTAGTTAGATATACAGATAACATTTATACCTTTAGAAACTAGACTGGTATAGTGATATACTACAATTTGCTTTGCATACGTATAAGGCGAGATTTGTGTAGAATGATGGTACCAATATGCCGATATACATAACACCAGCATCAAGAAAGGGCTGGACTAGTATTTGCTTTCAGACGACAGATGAACCAAAATCTTTTGGACTAGTATAAGAGTACCTGCAATTTAAGTATAAAGTAGGTAGTTCTTCTTATTTGGCAATCTCAATTCCTTGATTTGACTGGCAATTAGATTCCTGAATGAAACTAAAATTATATTACAGCTAAACTCTTAATAGGATATGGTAGGTATAATATTAAGTGTATGTATATAGGCATAGATCTTGTTTCTCATCTATAATACGCTTTTGAGCAGTAGGTATGTAGGTTTTTGCAATAAAAATTACCTGCCCATAGGGAAAGATTCAAAGACCTTGTTGCGTTTCTTCGATGAATTTACTATTACTATGTTGTATCTACTATTTACCACAATATACCTAAGTACACACGCACGCTGACAAAGAGTGAGAATGGAAGTTATCTAATAGTTTTAATAAGTTATGAGCATCCTATCCAGAAAGCCGCACCTAACGTTAAGGTTATCTAGTAAAATGCTCGAACAACTTTACAAGTGAGGTGGTCAGTCTTGTCTGCGTCTTACAAATAAAGACAGTATATATTTAGTTTGAATCAAAATTCATTTTATTAGCCCAAAGGAAAGTGTATTGAAACATAACACATGATATTAAACAGATAGATATTTACTAGCCATTTTAGCAATTTATTTAGTGAAATGTACGTATTAAGTACTAGGTTTTATGAGACCATTGCTAATCTCAGATCTAGTGCGCCAACTTAACATACATGACTGCTCGTGGTAAGTAAGACAAGAACGCAATTACGGCGATCTTAAATCACAAAATCAAGAGAGCTACTACCTACTATCCATACACAAATAAACGAACAGTTTATTTCTCATGGCACAAAATAATGTAACTTCATGGATGGATTGTAAAGTTACTTGTTTGGTTCGAAACAGTAGTTTTTTATTGGTCATCATGATGAAGTTGTTATCTGTGATATCCTTAGCCGTAGTTTCTGTTAACGTTTCTGGTAAGCCTACTTATATGATTTCTTCTTTAAATATTTTGTTTGTTTGACTCAGGCCGCAATGTTCATAGTTCAAACTGCCTTTACCTACAATGACTTTTGTTCACAGTTTTCCTAAGTAATGTAGAAGAACACTAGTATTATTTAACATTATACCTGTACATATCTGTATATTCAGTCATTGACTTACAAAATTATTAATTTAGTGATTAGTGTATATTATAGGTTGCTTTAGTGCAACCACACTAATGTTTGCTCTCTGTTTATAAACATTTAAATTAATTTCAGTATAAATATAGTGCCTATTGTATACAGTGAAGTGCATGTTTAATAAATTGTGTTTCTTTTTTAATAAAACTATTACCGATGAATTCATTTCTACATTATGTATCGTGTGTATTGTTTTTCCTTTTGATTGAAATCATTGTTGTAATGGGACGAATCCCTTCATATGAAGATACACTCCGTGCAACACCAAATCTGTTCAACAGATCAATCAGGAGCAACAGCAACAGCACTATGACTGTGAGAAACCGTAGCTTGCCACAAGATAAAAATGCTTTTATTAGTATTGGAACTACGGAAGGGAAATTATTCTACACAAATACAAATAAAATGGTAATTACATTATTTCGTGTCTATACTTTTGCACTTTATGTGTCATTATGAAATTAAGTAGCTATAATATAACCCATGTACACCCTGTCAATCTTTGTGTTGCATGTTTAGTCTGTTTGTTGGGACTGCACTATTTAATGTATCACTATCACTAACTAATTGCATAGAAGATAGTGGAGGTACAGTAATAGTGGTTTTGTAAATGGGATTTATTTGTGAAATAAAATGATTGCCGGGTGTAAATTAATTAAATGAGCCAAGAGGTTTCAATTTATTCGCGAATATGCCATAAAATGTCGCTAACGAATTGATTGTATGATACAGGGACTTCAGTGGGCTGAAGCTCTCGACTTTTGTCACGACCTCGGCCTACATGCCGCTTCCATAGACTCTGCAGCCCAGCACGTACTCGTCCGAAATTATTTGGGGAAATTACCTCGTAAGTGTGTTTTGTGTAGTCATATCTGTTCTTTTTGTTCTGCACTGCCGCATTGATTGTCATTTCCATTTTCAGCATGTTATGTTCGAGTGCTATATAGTTGGCTTTTGTTTGGAAATCCTTTCGCTTGGGTTTTGTAGGGAAAACTTTTCAGAAGCCACTTATGTCCATAAAGTCGAGAGACATAAATCAGTCTGATGGCTGTATGATTGTAATACTCCATATCAGTAAAACAACTATAGCAATTTTATTACAGCATGTTATGGAAAGCTTATTGTTTTCTGTGAGATTGCTAGTTATAATAATAACGATATTATTATCAAATCTAAGTTTCACAGATTATACAGAGACATATTACGTATAGAAAGCTATAGATATAAAAAGTGTTTTTGAGTATTTGGGATTTTGATTTGCTTAGATCGATTTTTCTGGTTGGCTGGCACAGACTTATTCAACGAAGGAAATTGGCACTGGCTGAGAACAGGCAAAAGTTTTAATTACTCTAAATGGGCACCAGGATATCCTACGAAAAACCGGAAACTCAACTGCCTCTACCTGAGTTACGGAAACAATGGATGGGTCGATGTCAGTTGTAGCGACGCCAAACTCATCATCCGACCACTATGTGAGAAATACTCATAGCATGGCCAATTAGCCCACCAACTCCAGTATATGCCCAAAACAAAATCTATTTTCATTGTTGTTTTTCGTTCCGTTATTTCTCCTTTGCATGTGTACTCAGTCCTCGACCATCCATTCGTAAACGCCATAAACACATGTACGAACAATATTAAATACTAATGTAGTGTGTATTTATGTATGTTTCCTTCTATATTTACATCCATTTGTAGCATTTATGTACACATGATTTTACATGTATTGTATAAGTTTTTACTGTATAATATTATAAATAAAAACTAGACAAAGTTATTCGCACACCTACGTATTAGATTATTATGTGTAATATGATACTAACCTTTTAGGGTCTTAAAAGTATGTATGTAAAGATATGTAGGTGTAGGTATGTAAAGGTATGTTGGTATGTGTACACACACATAAAATTTTGTAGAGGTATGTACCTATATACAAATTAGAATTTCTGATTTTAGTGATACTGAACTAAACACCTAACTTACCGTATTCCATTAAACTTTTCCCCGTATATGTTCATTTCGGTTCGGTAGAATCACTCTAGACTGCCCGAATAGTACGAATGCCAACATGAATACTTAATAATACTAATACTAGACTTTCCTCTATTTCTATATAAGAAGCATGCGAAATGCAACCAATGCTTTTGTTTATGTCTGTAACGTTTGCGTTTGAACTGGCTACACTGAAAAGCTGAACTTGGAATTGTTAGTGACTCTAAATGGTAGGATATATAGGTACATTTGCAGGTTACAAATAAACTTTTGTCCTCACGCACGCACTTTAGTAGCAAGTGTAACTTTCATTTTAGGAATTCATGAATTATGCAGTAAGTCAAATACACAATGTAACTAATTTCTGTACATGTAATATTTTTACTTTACCTAACCTGCTGCGAATTACTGACTTCAAAGTTCTATTTTATTACAATGTAACATTAATTTAAAGCCAACACTAAAAAACAGCAGCCAAAGTCATGAATTTTATCTTTACTATGCCTATACTACGGTTACTTGTATCATTGTATGCTGCTAAATCTGTTGTCTGTTTGATTTACTTGTACAAGTATCTGTACTACTGTATGCATCTAACAGTAGCCAAGCATTATGCTCGATTCAGTATTTACTCCAAAACAAATTTTAATTTATTTTTAATAGAATCTAAAGCGACATTTTGATGTATGAATTGTAAATGAACTGTACGCTCCAGAGGAAGGAAGCATGCTTACATTATACTGCTAGAATACCTACATGGACTACCTATTTATTCTATTCCACTTGTGCGTCCATTGGACATTACCGTAATTCGTTGCCTGCTACATCAAGTCAACATGATATGTGGGTGTTCACTTTTATATATAGAAGCAGTTTATTCAATTTCACTTGTTTAGAGAATTACAAGTTATGGGCTTACCGAAATTAACGAACTGAATGTACTCGCATAAAACTTTAAAGTGGGAAATGTTTACCCAGTGTGGTCACATACCTATACATTTTTGCATGTTTGCTTCAATTGACTCATAAATGGGATCTGTGTAGTGGTGAATGTAAATAAATTTGCTGTGACAGTGTGGAAACAAGGGAGCGCTGCAGCAATCAAAATGACCAAAGTTCCTTTCATTTGTTATTCTGGTTATTTGTTTATGCAAAAGTGGGTTATGTTATATACGCACCCAAATTCGCTGTTCTATTTTACACGGGCGGGTCGCGGGGTAGTTTCCATCCAACCAAACTATCATTAATGCATCGAGTGGCTAGCAAAGGATGTAAAGATGTTGTGTGTAATCGATACACCTACTATGCTATGGAAACTTGGATTTTGGACTCTCTGGACTGGAAATGGGTGGATGGACAGCTTGGTTCTATTACCACAGCCATCAACGCTACCATTAAGTATAGAACATGCAGCAATGTAGTAGCCATACCCAGAATTCCAAATAAAATGTATTCACGAGTATATCACTAATATCACTATATAATTTTGATATCCTAAAATACACTTCTTAGCAACTACAGTTATAAGGAACCGTATGACAAGCGAGTACAATCATTTTTCGAGTTTACATTATAGGTATTTGTGTCCGTGGCATAATATTGTATGAAAAGTCCATACTGTGTGTATAGAATAGGTATACATGATACATGCATAAAACTAGAACTACTACAATAAAAACTGACACAATAGAATTGGAGTATGTAGGTATTGGAGTTGGAAGTATGGAGGTATGTACATGTACTAGAGAATGAGTTTTGGGGGCATAACATAACACAAGAATACACCTGACGAAGCTATGACCGACTGACTCGGCTGTCCATGTCACGTCTCACGTACAGACAGAGCGACACACTGAACTCAACTGACTTGGACTACTAGCAGCACTAGGACTACTAATACATTAAGTTGTATTTTATTGATCAAATATCGTCATGTGTGTTGTATTTCAGTATTTCTGTTGTTGTATCTTCAGCTATGCAAAGCATTCGCTGCTTAGACGCTGTCAGTTCACCGGAGTGTCACGACGAAGACCGCAAGGCTCTTCAAATTTCCGTATAATATAAATACTGCCACTGCTTTCTCCTGTCCTTGTTATTAGGTTATTACATTACTACCCGCTATTACAACTCGGAGTTTGCAGCAGCAGTCGTGGAATTCGGGAAGTGTTGGTAAAAAGCATCGGAGTCGGTGGTGGTTTCCTTTTGGGTTTCCTAACGAGTTTCGTTTTCATGAAGCTTTCACTTTGATACTCCATACTTTGAGTTTGCAATTCACCACCTTTTACCTGTTGTGTTGTTTTGTGTCATCACTTCACAAAAGCCAAGTGCTTTCACAACATGTACCTAAATACTACCTTATACTAAATAAATTATTTCTTCTTTGTTGTACATAGATGTATATATAGGAGGTGTTTTTTTAGTGTCTCAGATGCATGTGTATATACACGAGTAGTTTTTAGTATCTGACGAATTTATTGTATTTTGTTGAAGTTGTCTCGTTATCTGAGCATTGAATGTATACGACGAGCTGTTGAAAAGTTGTCCACTTGGAAAAATCTATAAAATGTGTTTTCTTGTTAAGAAAATATTTACAATGGTTTGTTTGTAGGTGATACGTAATATTAAGGCATATGTAGGAACATATAGAATGGGTGATATTAGTAACGTTAATAACAAATCAATGGTGGTGCATAACAAAATTGGACCTTCTTCTGGAGTCTCGTACAAGAAGTTTCAACCTCAAAGAGAACAGAACCACCAGGGAATGCTCATGTGGCAAAGCCGCTTACAGGAAAAACTACTAAAAGAGGTACCATACACTTCAGTATTACTAATGTTTTTTCACACTTGTTTAATATTAGCTAAGCACTAATTACATTGTAGCTCTTCCCCCCTTTAATTTGTTTAATGGAATACATAAATATTACCTAATTACAACTGCCCCTGCATTTTCGGGTGATTTATTTGGCAGGTTTATGGGTCTCTAATATGCATTAATGTATTTATGCTTGTGTTAGCTCTAATAAATCCTTAATTGTTTATGCATGCTACTTGACTACTATAGCAAAAGGATAAAAAGCAAGTAGAATCAGAGCAACTTCAGCAACGATTCAGAACTGGACCTCAAATGGACCATGGAGAGCAAACCGGTGAATCGGAGATGAATGAGGCTAATAAAACTACGGTTCATTTTCCAAAGATTTCTTCCTCAGTTTCATACAATGTAATTTATCTTTCATTTTTTCGATATTTGTTTCAGCCTAACTTTTTACATTTCTTTCCCGTTATTATGTTAGAGAGAAAGCCAAAGCTAATTTTTGTACCTTCTTTTTGCAGAACTTGGGGACTGTAAGCAGAGGGGACGTACAAGGAGCAACGAGTTCAGGCTTCGGACATGAGACTCAAACTCAATATCCCATATTACAATCCTCCTACAATTCGACTGGAATGAAAAATACTCTACTGGTGACTCCGGCTGGACCAATACCAAATCAATACTTTCCAGGTGGCTGTGGTGCACCTCGGCGATCCCCTTCTGGGAAAGTGTTAACAAACCTGCAAGGACATATTGATATAAGATATCATCAAAAGGATACACGCGGTTTTGATCAAAGCATTCGCTATCAAGTGGATAAGGATAGAATACTCAAGTACAAACAGGAGCTAGACAAACAAGTTGAAGAAAAAAGAGTCCAGGTATACCTAATATTTTATTGACTAATGTAGGTAGGTGGCTAAATTAATTTACTTTTCTGGTCAATGTATGCATTTTATTGAGTTTTCTTATGCTTCCTTATTTTTGAGTTGAATGCTTTATATCCAGGTTAAAGCAACATGCTTAGACTTCTAGAGAGAAACTTGTATTTATTTTATTTTATTTGTACTTAATTTAGCTGTCTCGTCATCCTGGAAGGCTGAATCGGTTGCCCACAAAAATTACCAGTATGAAATCGGATGAGAGTGATGACGGTGTTGAGTTAGCTCCGCTGCTCAGAACGAAATACTATTCGAAAAGTTTGCCGAAATTGGATCACCATTATCTAAGTTCGACGGATGTCACAAGTTCATTTAATTTGTACGAGTAACTTTTACATGTAGCGTAGTATGGGACATGGTCAAATGAGGTATGAACGGAAATGAATAGGTAACTTGAAAAGCTTTTTTGTGTGTAATGGGAATAGTTCTCCAAGGCGAGTGCAATTTTATTACACTCCGCAACCGGAAACGTCAAGATCTTCGGGAAGTGGAGGTTCGTCAGCCTCACAACCGGTGGGATCAACTGAAAACGCTTATGCGTCCATTCTCAGACAACAAACTAACATGAAGTTAAAACAGCTTGAAAATGAGAAAACTTTAGAGACTGTGGCAAATGAGCACCATTTTAATACATGGGACTCTTTTTGGGGTCGACCGGGACATGGAGCTCCTATCAATTACTACTCGGAGGAACAACACAAGAAAGGAGATTTATGGAAATTACTACACAGTTCGAACCGGAAGAAATAATAACACAATTTAGAATGAGTGTTATAAAATTTTATTACAATGTGAAATATACGTATGGGTGCTAATCGACAATGAATACTCTCTATAAAAGCATTTACCGATTATTAATATTGATGCAATATTATTATTACCGAATTTGTTACAGTCAAATGCTTCATTCCAAATTATGTCGGTTTATGGTACATTACAAGACTAAACAAAATTACTGATGTTTAAATATTTCTCCCTTTAAAGGCGAGATTTGGTAAGTCCAATAAGTAGACTATTCAATGAGCGGATCGTGCTAAAAATATCTAAGATAATTAGATTCAGACTTCAAAATCATTTGTAATTCATTAAAAACATTACAATCACAGGGGGCAAACTCCATTTTAACTATTTAAACTGAAATACATCAATTTAATGTGTTTATATTTCATTATGGAAGTATAGGAAATACTAATGTTCTGTTGCAGAAAGCATTGTGTGTAGTTTAGAGATGTTTAAAATTGGGAACTGCTCATTAATACTTACAATTAGTAGACAAATATTTTTACTTTTATCGTTTAATTGTATGAAAACGAAACAAAGATAAATTGATAAATAGATGCCTGCCTACAAAACCAAAAGGAAGTAATGAATTAGGATTTTGGAAACAGTAATAACTATTTAATTTTGAGTCTATTTGTCACATTGGGGATGGAGATGCTTTCGGTCAAGCCGTCAAACATTACCATTTTTACATTTCAAAACAAAAATAGTATTCATTGATCTTACAGTTAATACAGTTACAATTATCACACTATGAAAAGGGGCACTTTATTGTACCCATCTAATTTATCTACACAATAATTTACATTTACGATGGGCAAAACTTGTATGTCGGATGTACTAAAATATTGTTGAAAGAAACAGGTTGTGGTGACGCCTTTACATCCTGGGTCTGAAAAGTTTTTCAAAGATGCTGGTCATTGTATTCATGTTCTCTACAATATAAAATTATGAAATTATTAGCAATTTGAAAAGATTATTTACTCAATCAAGATTATCATAAATATTTTAAAATATACCGTCTCCGTAATTATAAGACTTAAAAGGATCTGCACCACTTGAACGAAAAAATTCTGTTTTAGTTTCGATTTCCCCATTTTCATTAGTTGTACGAGTTGTCACTTCTTTTCCCTCTGGCGTTTGCTTCACGATTCTTTCTTGCACCACCCATTTCTACATCAATCAATTAATACATATATTATTATTATAAATTGATGTCATTGAAAAAGGAGCAAACTAAATAACTAATCATCCTAATGTGTTAAACTTACCCCATTACTAAAGCTATAGTTGGATTCTGTCGAGGTACTTTGAAATGAATTTCTTGGTTTATTAGGTACAGGAACAACTAGAAAAATATTTGATTTTCAGTATATTATTCATATTTATAAACAGTGCAAACACGCATTTGTATTGTACTGTTATTTGTATTCTTGGTGGTGCTTTGCTTTCCATAGAGGCACATTATTAGTATTGTTGCGATAACAAGGATAATAAGAAATATATATACGTACAAGAATTGTACTTTATACTTACCTTCTGTCGAAGGGGTCTTAGGTTTGTCCTTGTCTAACAATCCTAAGACTTCATTTATATCTAGTTTGTTAGCCTTGTACCTAAACCATGAAATATCGTAAGTGTTTTACATCAGCCCGACAAACCACATTTAACATGATAACAACAAAAAATATAATAAGCATTTACAATTCATCCAAGTCTGTATCCACTTTATCCTTATTACTAATTGGAGCATCATCTTTCAAAATAAGATCCCTCACGTTGCCATCTGTCCTGCTTTTAGAATTTGGACCAAGTTTATCTTCTAGAGAACCGTTCGGAGACTGTGAAAATGGATTATCCTCAAGCATTCCAAATTCTGGCCGATTAAAAAATGTACCACCTAAGGTAATATAAATAGTGGAATATTTTTAATTTCCTTTTATTAGTAATTAGTATTGAAACGTGCTATATTGTTTTCAAAACTCTACAATAAACATTTAGTCATTTGTCTTAAATAACTTTAAATACCTTCGAAAAATTGTTCCATATCTCTCATAGATCTTTCCATATCTTGGAACATCGACCCCATGACTGAGAACAGGTCTCCAAAAATAAATGTCGGGCTATTGAAAAACGACTTTCTATTAGTGCTCAATTTCTACCCACAAATATTGAAAATAATCATAATAAACATATTTTGATTAGGCGATATGTATCTAATAAAGTGCGTAATTAAACACATTTTATAAAGAACTAACAAACTTCATAATAGTATAAGTATATTTGTTTATACCGATTTATTGAGTTGTCGAAACTATTGATTGAATCGTTATCTGAATGCATATTTGGGAAACCAGAATTAGGATAATTAAAGGTGCGAAAACGGGCTTCAACATCTAAATCTTTTTCGGAGCCCTCATGGTTCCTTTGAAGAGGATTGGTTTCCAAATTATTATCAGGATTTGAAGAAGTCCTCCCAAAAACTCGTCCAAAAAATCCACGCAAATTGTCCATATTTTTGCCTGGTAGCTTTCCTATAATGTTCCTTGTGATGTGTGTGGATTCTGTGGATTAAACAAATAAACCAAAAATGTACAGACATCGTCCTCAAAAATATTGATGATTTTGAAAGCTTATGGATGGGGTATCAAAATATTTAGATAATATTTAGATCTGAGCTACAATCAACAATTTAATCTATTTTTGTTTAGAAATTTTATACACACTTTCTACAATTCAGTAGAGTAAAAGTTCCAGATTACAACTGGTGATGATGGTGCCTGGATAAAATTCGGATATAGTGATATAATTAATCCAAAGATTTTGATTGATTTCCACTTCTGACTTCCAGTTGCTTTCTTTCAGTGCTTTGCTGATTCCAGAATGTTTTTGTGCAAAAGTACAACGAAGAACAAATTGCATCATACATAATTCTCGATTTCAAACGCCACAAGGTTACCCGCCTTCAAGATTCGTAATTGGGGTAATGAGCTACCTGAACATTTTGAAACAAAAATTTTATTACTTCAACATGGACACGACACAGAAATGACATGTTGTAAACAAATATTAATACATACAATGGCCCAGTTCACGCTTGTTTTGTATCAGAGAATTTGCGTATAAGTGTAAACATACGAAAACAAATGTGAATGGATT
>JAQFYB010006056.1:0-12895 GCA_034694085.1 Pogonognathellus longicornis | reverse complement strand
AAAACCAACACAGGTCACACTGAGTCAGCTGCTGGTCTCGCGGGGTTATTGAAAGTCAACCTTGCAATGGAAAAACAGCAAATTCCTCCTCATTGCAACCTACAAACAATAAATCCAAATATTAATTTAGATTCCTTGCCTGCCGTCGTTCCTCTAAAAAATACCCAGTGGGCAAGAGACATAAATAGGAAACGTTTAGCTGGAGTAAGTTCTTTTGGGATCAGTGGAACCAATGTCCATATTATTGTGGAAGAGCCTCCAAAAATTCAAAAAGCAGAGTTAAAATCGACTCAAACTGATCGAACTCATCATTTGCTGGCATTGTCGGCTAAAACTGAGAATGCATTGAGAGATTTGGTTGATTGCTATGCATCCCACTTAACAAATCATAGTCAACAGGAATTGAAAAATATCTGTTACACAGCCAATGTAGGCCGACAGCATTTGAAACATCGTTTCGCGGTCGTGGCCAAAGACATTGAAGAAATGACACAGAAATTAGCTAATCCAATTTTTGCATCGGAACCTTTGTTTAAAGAACGTTGTAAAATTGCTTTCTTATTTACTGGGCAGGGATCTCAATACAATTCAATGGCAAAAACTCTTTATGAAACAAACTCAATTTTTAAACAAGCTTTAAACACGTGCGACGAAATACTAAAAAACAACTTTGGTATTTCCATAAATGATGCATTATTTGATCAAGTTAAAAGTCAGGGAATTGATTTGGACGAAACCATTTACAGTCAGACGAGTATTTTTTGTATAGAATATGGCCTACTAAAATTGTGGGAGAGTTTTGGTATAAAACCTAATTATGTGTTGGGCCACAGCACAGGCGAGTTTGCAGCTTCGGTGGCCGCTGGGGTAATGAGCCTTGAAGATGCTCTCTGCCTTGTGACTGAGAGGAGTCGATTAATACATGGATTACCTGCAGGTGGTATGTTGGCTGTTCGAACAAATGTACTTAATGTTGAAAATCTGATAAAATCATTCAGCATAACCAACAAAGACGATTGGTTGGATATATCCGTGATTAATTGCTATGACGAAGTTGTCATAGCAGGAAAACAATCCAGTTTAAAAAGATTTGCAGATTTTTGTTCTGAAAATAAAGTGAAAAGTCAGCTGCTGGCTGCCTCTCATGCATTTCATTCTAGAGACATGGAGGCAATGCTTGCAGAATTTTACAAAGTTACCAGTAAAATTACATATAAATCAGCACATTGCCATTACGTGTCAGGCTCTACTGGGAAACTATTGAGGGGTAACGACATTAGTTCTGATTATTGGCAAAAACATGTGAGAAACACAGTGGATTTCACCAAAGGCATTGACTTAGTCCATAATGAAGGTTGTAACGTCTTCGTTGAAATTGGAGCCCACCCCATTCTTCTGGCTCTCGCAATGTCTAATTTACCTGCAATTGAAACACAAAACACACTCTGGCTGCCCAGTATAAGGAAAAATGAGGACAACTGGTACACAATGCTCGAGAGTTTGTCAAAATTACACGTTAATGGAGTGACTGTTGACTGGGAAGGATTTGACTCTTGTTATCAAAGAGAAAAAATAAGATTGCCTCACTATCCATTTCAAAGGCAGAAATATTGGTTTGATAAGAGATCTGAGCCACTCACTAAAACTTTGCATCCTCTTTTAGGAAGAAAAGTTCCTTTAGCCATAATTAAAGATCATGTTTATGAGAATTTGCTTGGTTTGAGAGATTTCTCATATTTGGCAGATCATCAGGTGGCGAATATTATTATATTACCAGGAGCGGGATTTTTAGAAATAATTTTAGCAGCTGGTAAAGACGCTCTAAATTTAAAATCCAACCAGGGAAGTATCGAAGTTAAAAATTTTGTTGTAGAGGCTCCAATGGAGATAGAGGAGGATAGGGATCAAAGAATTCAGGTTATAGCTTCATCTACTGAAGACGGTGAAGGGTACTTTGTTCGAATTTTAATGTTCAACAAATACAGAGGGTACAAAGACGAGAAATGTTGGCAACTATTTGCTAGTGCAGAGGTTTATTCCATTGATACGGAAATGGTTGATTGTGATGTAGAGCAGATAATATCTCGTTGCCCGGATGTAATATCCGCCCAACAATTTTACAAAGGTGCACTAGAAGTGGGGATAAATTTCGGAGAAACTTTCCAAAGCATTACAGATATATTTAGGGGAAGCGAAGAAGTACTTGCAAAAATTGAGTTTCCAGCCGCAGCAGGGAATATAAGTGAATATCTGCGTCATCCAATTGTTTTGGATGCCATGATACAATTAGCGTTTCTAGCATCTGATGGGTGGAAATCCGATTTATATCTTCCAGTGGGCATTGGCAATATAATAACAATACTACGTGAATCGTCCTCACTACTCTTTTACGCACATGCCTTTAAAGACATGGATGATTTGTTATGCGTCAATTTGTACAATGAAAAGTCACTACTTCTTTGCAAAATGTCGGGTATTCGTCTTGTCAAAACATCTATTGGCTCATTTATGAATGTCATTAATGCACATAAGAATAAATTACCTGGAATGTTTGTCGAGGTTTGGAGAACTCGATATTCTCATTTACATTCAAGGGTAGACTTTTCTTCATTACCGGATTTAGAGTTAGTTTCAAGCGAAGTAAATTTAAAAATGAAGGAAATAATGGAGACGTATAATACAGAACTGCAAGCCAGTAATAAGTGCGATGAGATTTGCGCTATTGGAACACTTATTACTTTCCAAGAGCTAGGTTGGAATCCACAGTTAGGAGATACAGTGAATATAGGGACGTTTGTTTCGGATTATTTAATTGCAATAGAGCATGTACAATTTGTTGAAAGATCATTGCAGTTTTTGGAAGAAGATTCATATTTAAAGCAAGTTGAAAGCAGTAATGGTGAATCAACCTGGGTTGTAAATCAAGAAATATTACCAGTGGAAGAGCTCAAGGCACATAATGTCAATTTAATTGCAAATGTTAAAAAAGAGTTTGGTAATTTAGTAGAACTTCCGATTATTTTACATTGCGGCGATAATATGAAAGACATGTTGTTAGGAAACGTTTCAGCAATGCAAATATTATTTGGTCATGAAGATCCAAAGGTTAATGCTTTAGAAATGTACAAAGGCGGGTCAACCAGCACAGCCAACTTTAGGGCGGGACATTTCATAGTTAGTAAATTTAAAAATATAACCCCTGGCTCCATTGTTCGAATAATTGAGATCGGTGCTGGTTCTGGAGCCACTTCTAAAGAAATTCTAAATGGTTTGCAAAAACAAGGAATACCATTTCATTACACTTTTACCGACATTTCGCATCATTTCTTGAACGAAGCTGAAAAACAATTTAAAAATATTTCTGGTATTGAATATAAACTTTTGAATATCGAAAAGGATCCTAAATACCAAGGCTTTGTTCCGTACTCATATGATGTTGTTGTGGCCGCAAATGTCATTCATGCTACAGAATATTTAAATTCTTCCATTCAAAATGTGAGACAGCTTTTGGCTCCGACAGGTTTCTTCTTGTTACAAGAGATGTTAAAACCCATTCGATTTGTCGACGCTGTATATGGAACTATCGAAGGCTTTTGGAGGTTCAAAGATTATGGCTTAAGGAAAAATCATCCGTGTGTAGATGAAAACACTTGGAACAAAGTGTGCACAATGAATGGATTTAAGTTTGCTAAATGCATATCTGAAGAAAGGGAAAGGGTTTCCATTATTATAGCAGAGGCTACAGATTGGAACCCAATTTATTTATCGAATGACGAAAAACAAAAAAAGACAATGTGGTTGATATTTTCAGGTGAAAATTTTAATTTAACATCTGCTCTACAACAAAAAATTGAAAATAGTGGAGATAAATGTTTTATTGTGTCCGATATTTCATTTAAATTTAAAGGTTTTGAAACTTTAATTGACAAATTCATAAATTATAGTAATGAGTCAGAAGTATATGGGTTTTTAACTGTCATGGACGACACTTATCATGTTCAGGGTCAGATTCTACTTATGTGCTTAGATAATATACATGACCAAAGTAGATCTTGTAGATCGGTGTTGTACATAGCCAAATATCTAGCAAACTGTGTGTCACATCCAAAAATAATTGTAGCAACAAGTGGTGTATTTTATATTGGTGATCAAGCTAATGTGAATCCCAGTCAAGCAACTGTGTGGGGTATTATTAAATCGTGTCGCAGTGAACGTCCTGACTTAACTCTGGTTTCCGTGGACCTAGATCCAGACACTAAAGATCCAAATAGCAATGTCGAACAACTTTTCTCGGAAGTTTGGCTAAACAATGAAAACTTTATTGCTTATAGAAATAATAAACGACATGTCGTCAGATCAAATAAACATTTTGAAAAACCATTAGCTCCCTTAGTTCTGCCAAATGGTCGTTATGAGATTTCTTTGCCAGCCACTAAAAACATAATGGACGTATCTTTTAAATCAATGCCAATTAAAACTTTGCGACCTGTTGAAGTTGAAGTCACGGTAAAGGCGGCAGCACTCAACTTTCGAGATATTTTTACAATTGTTAAACCAGAAATGTATCATACTAGGTATGAATCGGTGGGCACTGATTTTAGTGGAGTTATTTCTGAAATAGGTGATGATGTCACAAAATTTAAAGTTGGTGATGAGGTTTTTGGAATTACTTTCAATAGCTGCGTAGCAAGTCATGTGGTTGTTAATTCATCCGCCATGATTCATAAACCGAATAATTTCACATTTGCCGAAGTATGCACTTTACCAACAGTGTTTCTTACGGCATATCACTGCATGGTAATTGTGGCTAAGTTACAAAAGGGTGAAACCGTTTTGATTCACGTAGCCTCGGGTGGTGTTGGACTAGTAGCTCTTCAGATTGCGCAGATGATTGGAGCAAACATTATAGCAACGGCGGGAAATAAACGAAAAAGAGCTTATTTGAAATCGCTAGGTATAACACATGTTTTCCATTCACGTGATTTGTCTTTCGGTAAAAGAATTGATCAAGTGACTCAAGGCAGAGGTGTAGACATGGTTTTAAATTCTTTAACTGGACAGGGATTTAAAGAAACTTCATTAAAAGTTTGTGCACGAAATGCTCGATTTGTGGAGATAGGAAAGGTAAATATTTGGCAACCGAATGATGTAGAAATATTGCGTCCGGATGTAGAATACACTATAGTGGATTTGGAATCTACTTTGTACGACGTAGTGGTTAATTTGATGACTGCAATGACAGATATTATGTCTAAGAACCAAATAAAGTCAATACCATACACAAACTTTCCTGTGTCTCAAATCAAGAATGCACTCCAATATTTTATGAAAGCCATGCATATTGGAAAAATTGTAGTTACAATGCCTGAAACAGAGATAAGTATTGGTAGAAAATTTTTAAATGATTTATTATTCAGCTATAATGGAACTTATCTGATTACAGGGGGTTTAGGAGGAATTGGGTTAGAGGTTGCTAAATGGATGGTCAAATGTGGTGCTGGGCATGTCGTTCTTGTAGGAAGAACTGCTGCGAGTGAATATACTAAGCAGGTTATAAAATCTCTAAGCAGCAGAGGGGTGCAGATTATATCCAAACAAGTTGATGTTGGAGATATGCAACAATGTGAGGATTTATTTAAATTAATTAAATCCGATATGCCGCCTCTACGCGGAGTTATTCATTCAGCCGGCACTTTATCCGACGGAATGATCAGAAATCAGACTTGGGAGAAATTTGAATCTGTTTTTAATGCTAAAGTAAAGGGAGGTTGGAATTTGCATCAGTTAACCAAACAATTGTCTTTGGAACATTTTGTTTTATTTTCGTCAGTTGTGGCCACTTTCGGGCCACTTGGCCAATCGAATCACGCGGCCGCAAATATGTATTTGGATTCATTGGTTCACCATAGACATTCAATTGGACTGCCAGCTCAGACAATTAACTGGGGTGCTTGGTCGGAAATAGGGGCGGCCACTAATACCAGTTTTGGTAAAGAGGGTGCTTTTGGAATTAAACCCTTCACTCCGTCTCAAGGTATTGCCGCACTGCAATTTGTAATGTCTCAACCCATAACACAAGTTGGGATAGCAGAACTTGATGTTGTAGAAGTTGGTACTACGGCACCATGGACTGCAACTTATTTATCTGAAATAATCGAAAATGATGACATGTCTGATTGTAAAACGTCATTGCAAGGAGATCAGTTTTGGATTGACATTGAAAGTTTAAGCGAAGAAGAAAGGGTCGTATACATAAAATTGTTGATTGCTGTAATTATTCGTAAAACATTGAAACTACCAGAATCTGAAGTTTTAGATGAACATCAAACGTTCTCTGACATGGGTTTGGATTCTTTAATGGCCGTGGAAATGCGAAATAAGTTGCAGCAGTTGTTTGGAAAACATTTGGTTTTAAATCCAACGTCTTTATTTGATCATCCGAATTTAGCTTCTCTTGCTAAACACATTGCATTCCTTACCTTGAGTGTTGACTTTAAAGCGTCCGAAACTGTAACAACCCAAACAACTACAAAAGAAATTATGGATCTTGTTTTTATTGATGGTGTACTTCCTGAACACATTAAATCTTGTGGCGAGTGCATTAGTCAATCACAAATTAAATCAGTTTTAATTACAGGTGTAACTGGACATTTTGGTCCGTATTTGCTCCATGAATTAGCGCAACACAGTAAACTTCAAATATATTGTCTGGTAAGAGCTAAAACAACGCAAGCGGCAGAAAAGCGGGTGTCTGATAACTTAAAAAGGTTTATGCTTTCGGACTCCACGCCCTTGACCAATGTCAAAATATTATTGGGCGATATAACTGAAGAACACCTTGGGTTGAATATAAATGAATATGAAGAATTAGCAAACCGAGTTGATTGTGTTTTTCATTGCGCTGTCAAAGCAAACCACATTGAAGAGTACAGAATGTCCAAGTCAAAGAAAGATATTCGGTCAGTGAATGTTTTGGGTACAATTAAAATGTTGGAATTTGCAGCTGCATTTAAAACGAAACGTGTTGCTTTTATATCTTCCTACACAGCTATTAATGTTCTTAATAATGATGGCCTAGTTTCCGATGATTTACCTGCGGATGACAACGTGGGAGACGGGTTAGAATTAGGATATGCCCTAACTAAATTTGTATGTGAAAAGCTGATGGGACAAGCTTTGAAACGGGGTATTCCATGTACAGTTATCAGATTTCCCACTTTAGCCGGACACAGTGTAACTGGTCATTTTACCACTGACACAAATTTTGTTATGAATTATGTTATTACAGCTGCCCGGTTAAAAGTATTTGCTGACATTCCTGGTGGTTGGAGTATTATTCCTGTTGATATTGCAGCCAAAATATCAACAACAATTTTTTGGAATGAAGAGGCTGAAATGGGATTGTACAATGTAATGTCTAACGAATCTGTGACAGCTCAAGGATATATTGATGTGTCCACAGAAATGGGAATCACTATGAGTCTTGTAAAACAGGAAGAGTTTGTAGAAAAATTGAAATTAGACGAGCATCCATTGTTGGATATTTTCAGAGAGGTAGCCAAAAGGAAGCCTATTGAAGATATCGTTGGTGGGTCTTCCTTGGTTGTTAAACTGGCTTTGGAATCTGACAAGAAAATATTCAATTTGAGTGATAAATTGCGTCTCGCAGTCCCAGATATTGAAATGATTATTCCTTCCCCGATGGAAATCGTTCGACGCCAACTCAGATTTGCGAAAGTAAGTGGAATTTTTGACAATATGGGAGTTGAGTATGATAGTGTATGTTAAAATGTTTATTTGTTGACATTTAGATACATAGTTTGGCCGTGAGGTTTTTTTAAATAGAAAAAAATTAACTTTAAATATTAATATAAATTAAATGATATAATTTCATATTCAAAACTTCTCACCAGCTTATCTTGCTGATGTGATATTGTTTCCCGACCGGAATAGAGCGTAGGGGTATCTACTACAGGTGCATTATTGCATTTATAAATTATTATAAGGCCATGAAGTGAAAAAAACAATAAAGAATTATAGACAAGGCCGCACCCAGGATTTCTCTTTGAGGGAGGTTAGCTGAAAATGCATTGCAAAATTTTATATTATGTAAAATTATTGTACATTAAATTTCAAGTACATACAACATAAATACAATTGGATATGTCAAAAACCTTGCACTAGTAATTTTAATTAATTCTCATTAAATTATACGACAATTATTTTGTAATATTGGGAAGTTTTATTGACTTCATTTTAGTAATACAACTTACACCGGTTAGTACTAGGACAGCTTTTTGTACCAAATTGAGATGGATTAAAATATATGATACCTAAATTCAATTAAACAGAAAACAATGTTGTCTAAACAATTTATTTATTCGTCGAAGTCTTAATGTAATAATACCGCAGAATATTAATTTTGAATGGTTAGTATTTCAATATTTATTGTTTACTGCAAGTAGTGATGAAAAGCATACTAATAATTAATACTAGTAATATATATAGTGTAACTTTAAAAATCCAAGGGGAGGCGTTTTGATATCTAAAAATAGCTTATTTTACCATAAAAGTTCTAAAAATTAGAAAAATAATTCGCACTACGCGCGAATTTGATGCGTTTTCAGTTGGTTTGCACATAATTCAAAGCGCTGTATGCACTCAATTGTTCCTCATAATAGAATTTTGCTCTGCCATTAACTACTTTCTGTAAAAAGCCTTGCCGTGCACCCCCCAAGTTATGATCCTGGATACGTGCCTGGGTAGGAATGAGTGTATAACAAGTAAGGGGACTACAAAAGAAGTCAATTTCAACAAATCCAAACAACCATTATCCTATTGGCTTACTGATTTTGAAAATTTCAAAATCAGTTTTCTTCTGTATTTTACTATTTTTTTAAAATTTTAAAGTATATTATTGTAGAGCAACATTGACTTCACAGATCCAAGCATTTTCTTTTCTTAACAAGTTTCCGGCTAAGAGATATTGGATTAATGGGATTTATTATTGCTTTTCTTGGTAAAATTAACGGTCATCATCCACACCCGCCTTAAGCGGTAACATTAGAAGTAGTTTCAATGCATGTGCAACGTGTAAGCAATATTAGCATTAATATCATATAATTGCTTTCTGCATTGTATTTAAGAGAGATTAAGGACTAGTATACCGGTTTAAAAGCGATCAATAAGCTTGTTCTGTGCAAAATTGACCCAAACGGATTTTATATTCTGAAAGAGGAGAAAAAAAGGCTGAGGGTGTGAGTTAGACATTAGACGTTTTCAAAAAATGTAATAAGTAAATGCAATTTCAATTATAGGCTCAAATACATTGAAATATCACATTTTTATTTTTTAAAGTGTAAAGAAGTACAATAATTGCTTAAATCGAATTCACACCCTGATCAAAATTTTCTCCACTTTTCTTTTTTATGAGCTCTACCACAATTTTTGAAACTTTTTAAAACTAAAAAACCATAAAAAACATAAAAATCCCCTACTAAATTGCATGGGGAAATGTAAAGCCATCGAGTGAAAATCTATGGCGCGGTTTATTCACACACAACCTTGCCCATTCATAATGATAAATAGACTGCAATGTACAAACAACATAGACACGAAAGAACTAGATTTCGTTTCTCGCGGTGTTGACAAATACCAGAGAGTCTATGAATAAAAATGTTCATCGCAGTATTTCTATGAACCGGTATATATCTCCTTAACAACATAAAATTATATTCATTTTTCTTTCGTCAATTTCGAGATGTTGTCTATCATTAACGAATATTGTCAAGTCTATCTGTAAATATAAAATTCACTAGGAATCAATTTTCTATTAGGATCTTTTATAGATATAACTTGGTATGAGAATGAGATTTTGTTGAAGTTTTATCAAAGTAAGTAGTTGTATCATATGTATATGTAAGTTTAAGCCAACTATAATTTTGAAGGATAATTTCATATAATATCACTGGGTTACTTTTCAACACTTTTATTGAATTAACCAACAATTACATATACATATGACGGTCGCAATTTTACGAACATTGGAAATTAACAAACATAACTCATAGTTGCTAAGGTACATTTTCTACAATATATACATAACTAATGCATGTGCTTGGCATAGGTAATTAGGAAGGCTAAACTTTAATTACTTCGACTTAACAAGACATCGTTGTTCTTGTTGTAGTTAGTTTTATAGTAGTTCACACTCATTCACGGCATCGTTCATTCTCAGCTGAGTCATTTTACATAAATTGATTTTTCAAATTGTACCGCGCATTGAAAGACTAAAAATCCAATAACCCCGGGTTTTTCTGTTTTTTGATACCCAAAAACCATCAAAAACCCGGGTTTGTGGGCTTTTGGTTCCCTGGTGGGCTTCCCATGTTAAACCGCTTTGGGAGAAACATGATACAGGGTGTCTCGTTCATTGCTTACGCTACTTGTAGTAGTAGTAGGTATTTATTGATCAATATCTAGCATCATCGATCACAACAGTTACAACTCATTTCCAATATGTATGCCAATCACAAACACGACCTTAAACCTAATGTGCTGCAAACATAGTACAGCGAAAGTACGAGACAGAAATTACAGTGAAATCCATAGATGTATAATGTACACCGAAATATAGGTTAATACCCCTATATACTAAACACACCGTTCCGTGTCACCATAATAGTTAATACAAGTGGAATAAACCAACAATAGAGTCCTTCGCACAGCCAGAAGCGGGCACTTAGGCTCCGTGGCCAGTATTCCTCATACTAATACTCTAACAACAGGAATACAAAATACTTCTCTATATCTTATACCATTTTATACACATACCTACAGAAAACTATGATCATTTGACTTGTGCTGTGGATCAAAAATTGCAATTATCCGAATGCATTATTCCTGTTATCTCGAATACATGATATGCAATATGCAAATTCGGGGAGTTGGTAGTTGGATCTTTACAAAACAGATATTGTATATTGGAATAAAACTACACAGTTTATACACTAAGGCAAATGCAGTGCTACGGTAGACTGTGTGTGTGTTCGAAGAACATTGTGATTGAGGGGACGATACTTGTTGGTGTCTAGTAGAGCTGGGAACGGGCCGGATCGGACCGCGCCGGCCCGGTCCGAACCCGTAATTTACGGGTTTCGGGCTTAGAATTTCATATATTAAAACGGACCGGACAGGGTTCGGGCCCAAACTTTTCGGACCGGGTTCGGACCGTGCTTAAAATTATTGAAGCAAAAAATTTAAAGATCCATCTGATGATAATCATGAACATTTCATTTACCCATTCTGTTTCATACTTTGTTTAAATTTCTATCTCAAATCTAGCTTTGTCACTACCAACTTTTACGACGTTTAACTATAGCATTAGAGTTCGGACCGGGTTCGGACCGGGCTTGAGAAATATCGGGTTCGGACCAGGCCGGGCCTCATTTTATTGTTTCAGTTCGGGTCGGGGCCGGGTTCGGCCCGGTGTTTTTCGGACCGGGTTCGGACCGGGTTTCAAAAAACCGGCCCGTTCCCAGCTCTAGTGTCTAGTTGTCTCTCGAGGTTGTAGTTCCAGGAACAAAGTAGTAGTAGCAGCATGGTATTATGCCAGAAACTCGAAGAATGCAGATAAAGACTTTCAATAGCTCTTCTCTCGTTCAGTTCATCAAGGCGAAGTGATCAGCTTTATTCCGAATGATGGAGACGTTGAGACTTACATGAATGTCAAGCAGAAAGCGCCTCATCCTTCTCCCCTTGGTTATACTAATGCTGCCCACCGCCAGATATATACTAATCACAGGAAACTTCATGAGGATTGTTTTTCTAGCAACGGCATGGCGCGATCAATTTTTTTTGACAATTTTGAAAGTTGCAGGTCACACGTTCATTTCACTGTATCACTTATTACATTTTGTCTTCCCTACACAAAAAGCTACAAGTAGACACAAAATTTAATGAATCAGCACCAAATATTACCGAATATTAAGCGAAGCAAAGCGACGAATTTACGAACACAACCGTCATACTCAGATACAACTCCGGCTTACGCTACTAAATACGTGCGTGTAGTCCTTTCACCTGATGAAATTTGAAATTCGTTGGCCTCGGAGGTCAGCAAATTTTAAATTTCAATGCCCGCAATTGTTGTGCGTGTAACATTAGTATGTACTAGAGCCGTAATATCCGAAACAAAACTGAAACCGAACGGTTTTTTCGGTTTTGGTTCTTGATTTTTGGGATATTTTCGGTTTCGGTTCGCTTCCAAAATTAGACTTAATTCATCTACAAACCCTGTCTTTAGCTATTAGAACTGCCTTTCGACTACAAATTAGATCTTGTTTTTGTGCAGTATTGGCGTAAATATTAAATTGCTATTGCTTGAACTTTATTAATAAGGAACAAGTGAGCTATAATTGAGAATTTTTATGTTGTTCCTTTTTTCGGTTTCGGTTCGGTTTGAAATTTTTATATGATTCCCGTTTCGGTTCGGTTTGAAATTTTTATATGATTCCGGTTTCGGTTCGGTTTCCAATTTTTTATATGATTTCGGTTTTGGTTAGGTTTCGATTTCAAATTTTTTGGTTTAAGTTTCGGTTCGGTTCCAAAATAAAGAGGATTTTTACGTCTCTACTATTAAAGCATTAGCTTAATCTTTTCCTTTGTGCAGTGCGATATTTGAGTGAAGAGTGTAAGTACCAGAGATGGAAATATCCCATCAATTTGCCTAGCCGGTCACTTCCCATTCAATCAACATTCAGCATTTTGGATGGAATGAGTTTAGTTTTTTGGATGTTGTGGATGGGCTGGATGGTATGACGAGACCCTAATTCTCTCTTAGTCTAACTCAAATATGTGGCGTTACGCGTAAGACACTATCTCAAGTATATAGGTT
>JAQFYB010006055.1:0-12895 GCA_034694085.1 Pogonognathellus longicornis | reverse complement strand
CATTAAACAAAATTGCACTAAAACCGAAAAACAGTTGGAAATCGGTTGGTAAATCGTAATCATGGCATGTAGTATAGTTTGTACAGTAAACCACAAAAACAAAAGGGAAAAATGAAAAAAGCCCTAAAAACTCAAAGAAAGACAAGTTTCCAGAAAAATCCTAAATATTTTTGTTAACATCCTACAATAAGTCAATTTACATAAAAAGAGAAACGAGTTGAAGAATTTTAAGCAGCCTTTTTTTCGGTTATCAAATAACTTTACCGTGCATTTCTATTTAGCTGCATACAACAGACAGTGCTACATTCAACATGCATTAAATTGAGTTATGAATATAACTTTAATTTATTTATTAATTCAGTAATTAACATGTATTAGCACATAATCTATTTGTCATTGTGCATTTTATGTTGGCAGCTGTATTACAGAAGGTTATTTGAAGGCTAAACAATAGATAATGTGCTTCCTTTTTAATCTTAGGCCATACAACTGTATTTATCACAGTTTCTTCAGTTCCTTATACATACTACGGAGCGATATGAACAACCTCTGTGTACCCTGAACATAGAAGAATCTTCAGACTTGTGTGGCGGCTACAATCACAACAGTTTGTTTTAGTCGAACAGTTTCCTAAATCCAAAATGAGTTGCTCTTCAAGTTTTAACTCAATGAGATGCATTTGTCCGGTAGCTCTATTCCACAAGGAGCAGTAATACTAATCAGCATGTAATTAATTAAAAAACCAATTTTAAGTACTTATAGCTAGGACTTATGGTACAAAAATCTGAGTTCTGTCAAGCCAAAGTTATATTTGTTAAGTGCAAACTCATGTCGAGGAAATTGGACTGCAAACATGACTCCGTTTCGAATACTAATGTGCTGGAGCATAATAATCTCAATAATTTTCTATATTCTATACACAGTGATAAATATAGAAAATGTAGGCAAAAATCCTCAAAACCTAAAACATAGTGAAATGTTGCAGAAAATCATAGAATTTGGCTATCTAATTGATGACACCAATCAAAGAGTAAGAAAATACTAAACACTTGACTTTCACTGTAACATTCTATTAGTATTTTTATTTCTTTATTTATAGCATTTTACATACATATACATATTTTCGTTACACATTGATTTGTTTTTAATCTATTTCTTTCCATTACCTACCTTCCAATAAAATAATTATTATTAATTATTACGTTGAGCATGTGTAGGAAGTAAGGAACACAACTTGCAAACTTGCAATAGAATCAAATGCTACCTTAACAAAGTCACATTTTTGTAATTATGAATACAACTATTACTAGCTTTAGAATACACAAATTATGGAAACATTTGTTACCTATGAATATAAAGATACGAAAAATAAATTTATTTTAAACTAATTTTGACAGCACACTTTAGATACACATTTTTATAATAATCTCAAACTCAAATTGCTGCAGCTTTTTTGGGAAAGTTTTTTTAATTTAAGTAATGAAAGTATTAGTCTGTACACAATGCAATGTCTCATTGTACGGCTGTAATTAATTAACCTTTAACCTAAAAATGCATTAATTGGGAACCTATAATCAAGAATCATTTGGAAATATTCCTTTATTGTAAATGAACGTTTTGTCTCATTATTATTACAGACTGACGCATATCGAATAGACGATCCATACGAATATTTAATTTCTAAAGAATTGCGGCCAGCGTACGAAGAAATGGCGAGTATAAAGAAACAAACTGAAATATACGAAGGAATGGAAAGAATTCCTGGAGGGCCCAGAAATTTTATGGAAACTGCTTTAAACGCTTTAGAGAAACTGGCCAATAGAGTGTCCTCCATCGAGGATCAAGTAAATCTAATAATTTATGGTTAACTGTTTTTCATATTAAAGAAGATGAATAGCTTTTTGGGCTTTTGAACTCAATTTAAAACCTTAAAAACTACTAAAGTACAGAACGCAAACAGCTAAAAAACTACGAGCTTGGGACAGCATTACATATGACATGGGAAAAAGCCAACAATTACTAAAAGTTATAATGGAGGAGAAATATTTTGAGGAACTGGCCGAAATTAACATTGGTCTTGACATTTCTCCAGAAAATGTACCTAAAACGATGCCAAAAACACTTACAGAAATTTTAGATGAGCTTTCAAACTTACAGACGCTTCTAAAACGATTAGAAATTTTGGTAAGCTACAATCTCGAATTCTGGATGCGATCGATTACTTACGTAATACAACTTTGATACTTATGTAATTACTTTCTATTTTCTAGTTCGAAGACAGAAAAGAAAAGGCTATGGATATAATGATAACCACAGAAGAACTGAATATAATTTTAGCTGGTCACGGTAGAACCTTTCCGCTTGTTTCCGCTCACATCCATTCTATCCTGGACAGTTGGGAAAGCAAAACCAAAGATATAGACGAGGTATTTTATTAACATGTACTTATAAGTGTGCATGTACACTTACTTTAAATCTTAAAAATAACATGTTTACTTAAGAATGCTAACTTTTGATTATTGCAGCATTACCGACTCACCAAAGTACAATATGAGCTATTAGTGGATACTTTAACAGACGGAGTTACCAGAACGAAAGAAAGAATCAACAATCTTAGATATCCAAAAAAGCCTGGAAAAGAGTTGTAATAGAATCCACATGCCATTAATTATGACTTTTAGTTAGTAAGTATCAAATACTCAATACAATCAATCAAATACCCGCACTCTGAACAAATCTATTACAAGTTCATTTCCCTTGCAACAATTGCCATCAAAAGGATGTGTAAAAGTATAACGAACAGTCTATAGATATCAAAGATTATAATAATGTAATAATAGGTATAGGTACGTATGAGAGTGCAAATCCAAAATACAATATTAGCTAATAGTTTGGTGCATTGAAACATTGAAAGTGAGCGTGATTCATACTTCCTGTTAATTAACATACCTGTGATGATTGAAATCGCTAATAATAAGATGGTTTTGTAAAACAATGTTTTGCACTGCCAGTAATTCTATATCTTCCTTTGAATCTGTAGGTATGCCAATGCATGCTCACACTAATGCCTATATAGTAAAGAAAGACACACAGTCGAATTTTATTATATGTACTATTACTTTTGGTAATACTATGGAATGAGATCTACAAAGAGCTACTTAGCGATTAAGCCAATTTTTATACTGCTCCCTGATTATATGAAAATGGAAATTCTTCCAACTACACTGGTAGGAAAAAAACTTGGACTGGGAGAAAATTATTATGCAATTTAAACTATGTAATGTATAGGGTACCTTAGACTGTATCCAAACTGTATGCATGTTCATTATGGTATACGCTGTGTGTTACGTTATAATGAACATTAAGCCATTACTTCTTGTCTTTGAAAGCAAAAAAATAAATTTTTACTGATTTCAAAATTTGATGAATAGCACCTATAGGTATATTGTTATTCTTAATCATATTTTATGTACAATATAGACAATCTACTCAAACACAGCGACATTTTAATTTAATCCTTGCATGTCAAGTTATGATTTATTTCCTCTAGACAACTATAGGTATTCTATAATCGGAAATCGAACTAGGTATATATTTACACATTTACCGATAGGATGTGGTCAATAAGATCAGATAGCAATATGTTTGCATAAAATGCTGACGAAAAACTGTGGTAGGCCATTAATGAATACAAATATAATACAAAATCTACTATAACAATAGTTTAGCAATGCTTTTTGTTGGTTTTGTCAATTATTCGTTTTTGATGATGCAGTTGAGGGAATAAGTGGCCAGAAACCTCTAATGCCAAAGCAGCTGCATTCATTTCAGCCTCTTGAATGCTATGACCTATTATAAGTGATATACACAAATCATTAGCATTATAGAATAATATTCTCAATAAAAGATTTGATTAATTGTAGACTATACATTAATTACCTTGAGCCGTTGCTAATCTTTTGCCTCTGAAATACACAGCCACAATATATATGCGAGTGTTTGTTGGTCCAAGGGATTCAGTCACTTTGTATACAGGAATATCAGGCTCTTTCCCGTCCATTGCTCTTAAGGTCAGACAGCATTGCTGAAGCTTTGACTTTGGATCGTTCCACTCTTGCTTAATTATAGACTTGTTTAATCTGCAACAAAGATAGGCGGAGGAAAGTTAAAAATCGTGCACTTTTAAATTCTAAATCACATGCAATGCATGCACAATTTGCATACCTTGGGAAAAAGCAGACCGAACAGAACACAACGCAGTGCTTTAGACCTTTGTCAATGTACAATGCACCCAAAAATGCCTCTAACAGATCAGCCCTGTCTTTAGTCTTCATTTCAGACTTTGGATCCCCTCTCATGGCATATGCAGTCATTCCCAAATCATCACACACTAAGGATTGAGTCCGGTTATTTACTAACGAACTTCGAAGGAGCTAACAAAAAAAGGCATAATAATTATTGTTTGATGGTGTTTTCAAAATATGATTTGTCAGTGTAGCATGTTTTTTCACGTTACCGATAAATGTCCTTCGTGGTGATCGGGAAAGTGCCTGTATAAATACTCAGATGAAATAAGTTGAAGAACAGTATCTCCGAGGAATTCAAGACGCTGATTGGAACCTCTGTAAAAGAGCGTGTCATTAATAAATGTATACTTAAGGGCATGTAATACATAGTTAAGTACAAATATTCATATAATTGTTGTACATACTGTGACAAATTATTGTATCCTAAGCTTCGATCAGTGAATGCTCTGGCCAGTAGTCTTATATGAGTAAACACAACACCAATAGATTCTTCAAACTCTACAAGTTTTTGAAGGACAGTATGAGATTTCACCCAGTGACGATCTCCACTAGGTTCCTGGAATTGCAATGGGTGTCTCGGATAATACGTCCATACGTTCCACAACGCTTTATCATCCCCAAAAAGAGTTTGGCCAAACACACGATCAGCAATCTTATTAACGCAAAAATAGTACCTTAGGTTAGTATGAGGTTATGTTTCAAGTTGTCAATTCAATACTGTGTTAAACAATAATATATTTTGAATATACGGAATAAGAAATATGATACTTACATTAATTTGTGTCCAAACTTCCATGCCTCCATCCAGAAAAAGTGCCCCCATTAGCGCTTCAAAACAATTAGCCATTGCATGACGCAATTCAGAATCGTGGCATAAATCACTTCCATGAGCATATAACATAAACTGGTCCAATTCTAAAGTCTGAAAATATCAATAAGCAGCATTAAAGGTATACTTACTTTGAAATTGACTTTAAGAAAGTGCTGTTATAATACGTACGCAATCCAATTAGCATTTCTGCACTTGTGTAAGACTTGTAAAGTTAAATCATCAAAATAAGCCAAATCAAGCAGCGTGTACTGGTAAGATATTCTCTTGAATATCAGAATATAAGCTACAATTTAAGAACAATTGGAATACCTGTGCTAAGACAGCTAGATGTTGATTTTGAACGATCGCTGCACGATATGTAGCTAAACCCCCTTCTTCTAAATCAGGAAATATATGGTATAGGTGAATAGAAGTTACAAATTCAACAACTGCGTCTCCTAAAAATTCTAGCCTTTCGTTGTGCGTGATTTCGGATTCAGTTTCTTCTTCAGCACCAAACCTAAGTTAAAAAACATTTTACTTGTGGATAATATCAATGTGATTAAAATACTTACAATTTCTACAGTAAAGTCGAGTTTACCTTGCCATAATGTTTATAAGCGTATTGATTCCTCTCTTCCTGGTTGAGGCATAGTGTATCCTACGGTCTCCATATTCGGGTTGTCTAATTCCGCAATTCGTTAACGCGTTTCTAGCATGGTCAGGGTTTGTGCCAAAGTTTTCTCTGTAAGATGGATGGGTCATTGCTAATTGTAATAAATATCTGTTTCTAAACTCGTAACTCATCGTTTCTTCTAGTTTAGCTAATGCTTTATGGAATCTCAAATGTGCCACTAACACAGGAATCAACATAGCATGCTAAAGAGGAGAAAAAACTTCAGTTACTACTTCGATTTAAATTGAAACATTTATAATTTGAACTATAATGTGTGGTATACAGTGCGCACGATCTTACTTGAACGAGATCACAACATATCCCTGTAGTACGAAATCCTTTAGAGGAAATAGCCACAGTCACGTCGCGTTTCATTGTAGAAGCAGTTCTCATTTCTTGAAGTTTTAGCTCCTTGACAAGAAGTTTTCGTTTATCCTCTGGCGATGGTTTGGGCATATTTGAAAGCAAATGTCGATATTTGACATATCGTCTCCATGCTCTTTGATAGCCTGCATTGCCAGCATACGAAAGTTGGGGGGGTCGAATTCCAAAGTGAACAATCAGAGGGAAAGGTATTCCATCTTCCTCTGTATGTATTCAAATATGAAACATTTTATCAGTCCAAAAGTAATGGAAGTATTACATCGACCGACTCATTATGTTTTCAATTCTTACCCTGCTCTTGTCCTGAAACATCACGATCAATTTGGTCTACCCTAATGGAACTCGGTTTCATCCCCCATTTGGTAACTATCATACCCTTATGCTTATCGGCAAAATTCTGCCAATCGGTCTGCTCAACTGTGTACAAAGTATGCAAGTCATCTTCTTTCACCAATTCCTTATTTTTCTTCAAAAGATGTAATAAGACCTAAATAGAAAAGATATTAAGAATGCATTAACCAAAAAGTAAAATAATTCAGCCTTGTGTTAATGTTTTTGTTTCTTTTTGTGTTATGCTTATGTTCATGCTGGGTTTTTAAAATACTTTACTTACCCGACTCATTGACAGGATTTCTTTTCCGTTATCCGGCAATTGTCTCACAAACCTTGGCATAAGATGAAATTGAGGACAACCCTCACCTTCTTCGTTATCATATTTCAAGTCTACTAGTTCTAAAATTTCGCGAAAAATGTATTTCTCGAACAACATAAGTTCTTGCACGCAGAATGAATCTGGAAACTTTTCTTCTTCCACGAACACGTCATATCGTATGTTGAAACGGATAACCCTACATGGTGGCAAATTGACATCGATTGGATAATGTGAGAAAAGGGAGAATCCTTCGAATATATATTCATGACCATCATGATCAATCACAGTTGGTGTGTTAACTAGAAAATTTTTGGGAGGGGAAATGGTAATTCTATAATGTCGTAGAGTTTTAGAGTTGTTTGAAAATGGCTCACATAGTGGAACTGGATTTTCTCCGGGATAGAATCCATGACGAATCCCACACCGCTTAGCCTTAGCACTACACCGACATACAGGACCATCATTCATTAAACCAGGGTCGTTATGCCAAAGTTCAACGTGTAACCTTCTAGGATGCATTTTTCTTCTTTCAAGTTCTCTATTTGCAGTATCGCTTCTTGACATAGGATCTTCGTCAGATGAATCTGAATCTGAGTCCCCATCTTTGCTGTCACTATCGGAATCACTACTGCTATCACCACTGGAACTACTTTTGATGGCCTTATTTTTTGATTGTGAAGGCTTCTTTTTGCTTTTACTGTGATTGCATTTTTGTTTACATTGATTTTTAGTCACTTGGCTTTGCTTTTTACTCTCGGATTTTACCTTTTGAGGGACATTTGACTTGCTTTTCTTTGATTTTGGGCTTGTATTGTCACTTTCTTTGCTTTCTTTAATTATTTCCGGGCTATTAATTTTTTCGTTCGCACTTTCTTTTGTAGTGTTCTTTGCATTGTCAACCTTGCTATTTTCGTCGTCCAGAAACTCTTCGTCAGAACTGATGGCCTCTCCCAAAATATATTCTACAGGTTTTTTCTCTTCATTTTCACTATTTTCGTCACTAAAATCAACTTCCCCTTCTTCCAATTCCCTGCTAGATTCTGATCTCGCAATCTCAGGTTCTTCAGTTAGTTCAGATGTAATGATTGGTTGCTGAGGCTGAGAAACTTCATTCGAGGAAATAAGCTGGCTGTCATTTTCAACCACATCTAGTACTTGAGGCTCATCAACTGTGTTGTCCGACTCCGATAATGTTGTTGAAGTTGAACTACTTTTCTCGTTAAGTTGCTCAGAAACACAAGTTTTGACATCATCCTCTGCCTTACTAGTTTCATTAACACAATCTTTTGTTTCAGGATTTTCTTCAGTTGCGTCAACTTTAGCAGCCTCACATGAAGTTTCACTAACGCCTTCCGTTTCCTTCCCCTTAGCTTTAGAATGAGATTTGCACTTTTTCCCCTTTAGCCTGCACTGTTTTTGTTCAGCAAGTTCTTCAGTTTCCAATCTGAACAGTTCTTCCATTTTGGAAGTGCCTAATTGCTCTGCTTCTAACCGAGAGTTTTCAGCTTGAACAATTAAAGTGGTTTGAAACTTATCACATAAGTGTTTTGCTCGTTCCTTAGCTCGAACATCTCTGAAAATTTAAAGTCAAATCATTTGAAACATTCATTGTAACATTGATGAAACTAATTGAAGATTTTTAAAAAAAATGAACTAATACATACCCATCGAATGACCTTTCGTAGTACAAGTCATCAGGGGCGGATCTAACCCACTTTTCAACGTCTCCGATTTCTTCAAGTACATCTTCATCAGACTCTAATTTGATTGCATCTCCCTCGAAATCGAAATCTTGTTGGGCGCTATCTTTTTCTGAATTGATACGATCTCGTTTGGATGCAGGAATATATTTTTGCCGTGATCTCGATCTAGCACGACGCTTTCCACGATCCAAATCCGGGTCGTCTCGAGTACTTTTATTAACTGAAGTGTTACTGGACTCCACATTTTTTGGATATCTTCTTTCAGTTCTTTCTTCTCTCGAACTATAACTTGACTTTTTAGGCACATCTTTAGATTCGCGTCGAGCAGAAATAGAATTGGTTTGAGGGCGTGTCCTGTTAACTGTTTTTTCAGAAGACCCTTTGGAACTTGGACTTTTGTCAGTTTTCTTATCTTTCCTACTATCTATCTTATCTCGTTTTGCGTCTGGACTGGAATCGCGAGACAGTTTCCGTCTACCAAGGTCTCTGTCTCTGGTGTCGCGGTTGCGATCTCTGGAATGAGAATACCTGTAGTCACGCCCACGATCTTCATCTCGGTAACTTCGTTCGTCTCGTTTATGCGAATATCGACTTGATTCATTTCTATCCTTATCTTTGCTACTGTATTTTGAAGCTTCATACCTCTTTTTTCTGTCGTCTCGATCTCGGTGGTCAGGAGAATGCTGACGATCTGAAGCACCAACATTAGATCTTGAAGATTCATTATACCGGTTCTTAGAACTGTGAGAATTAGACGAAGATTTGTAGTCATTTCGGTCCCTTGGTGAGGCAGTCGTATTAGTACTGCCGCTATTACAATTCTTGTTTAAAGAATGAACCCATTCGTAAATCTCTTTGGAGTTGTTCGGGTCCGGAACGAAAGAGCGAGAATTCGACGGCAGTGTGGAACCCGCATTTTGTGTTTGAGGAACTAGCGGTGGACAATCAGTAGGGAATGGAACTGGTGGAACATTGAAGGCCGAAGGATCCACCGATGAATGAGGGGTTGTAAGAGGCCAGGAATTGTAAGGAAAAGTTGAATAAGGATTCCAGCCAGGGGGAAAACTCGGCATTTGAGGTTGCTGAAGACATCCAAGATTCCAATCTGGAAGAGGTGTAACAGCTGGCATAATCGTAGAGGCTCCTGATGCAGAAGCAATGTCGTCTTTCAATTTAACTATAGCTGAAGGATTGGTACTCGAAAATGGACAGCTTCCATCGATTGGTGGTCTTTCAGTTTTAATGTTCGGTTCTTTCCAAGCTACACCTTCTGCACCTGCAAAATAATAGTATATGTTAACGAATTTTCTATTGGTTTTTCTATCTAAGTTTATGTACATAGTAAAGTCTAATGTATGTAAACGAGACTACTTTTTCACACTAAACGTGGAAGTATAATGAACACTTGTCTTTAATCTTTACCCCCTTCCATGTGTGTCTTTAAGTGATCGGCCTATACGGTGAGTTTAGATTATGTAGCTTAGCTAATAGTTATGTCAAATTATTAATTTCAATCTATTGTGGATTTAAATCTTCGATGTGTCCACTAAGTGAAACTGTGTTAAAAATCAAAGTGGTTATAATAACTTGCTTGCTCAATAGACTTTGTTTAACACATTTAGGATGTCAACTTTATAAACAGATTATTAGCGTTAGTACACACTACACAGTTAATTTATTTATTGTTGCTTACCATTCGGTGGTGCAACGAGCCCGTCGTGAAAATACATAATGCCTATGACGATGTAAATAAATGTTTTCTATATGTGATACGACTCATCTGGTCCGGTTGACACCATCCGGGACAAATGGAACGGTGTCTTCCTCCTCCTGTCAACTATTCTTCTAAGGATGGACACAGTGACAACTGGTCTAAACATCTCTATTGTTTGTATACCCGATTACCTAAGAAATATTGAATATGTGGTTTTACATGTTATTAAACATTTTGTTGTACATAATACAATTAATAATATATTACTAACTAATAAGGAATTTTGAATTTAACACTGTTGACTGTACTGGACTCTTACCAATTTAATCAGTATCTTCATTCTTTCTTTGTGAACTATATATACCGGATTTACGTGTCCATATCTATGTAAATGTTATTTATGTTTTTATGTGAATGTGAGAGCACATCAAGTAAACGAACTCCGGGTTTGTATTTGTATGCAAACAGAATGCAGCTAAACATACCTCAATCAGAAATTACCACGCCGTCTCCTGATCTTCAAGGATTGAGAAATTCAAAACTTGTATCCACCTAAACACAAGTTACATGTTACATTTCACAAAACGGTCAAAAATATTTGTTTCATTGTTAATTGTTTTGTTTTGTTATTTGTTCATTGTATGTGCATTTAACTATGTATTTACCATATTATACTAACACCGAAAAATTCCTACTTATTTTCTTACTTCCTTAAAGGTCATTACTTTGCTCCAGAATGTTTTAGTGTGTATAGTATACTACTAGGGAACTAGGGATATGGATATGCCTAGTTATTATTCATATTATGTAAGATAAATATTATGTCTGTAAGTATTCGTATGAAATGATATTTCAGGATATTCATGATTCAATCAGTAGCATTTTACATGAACTATTAGTACCTATAGTACATATTATATGTTTAATTAACAATTACTTGTTTGTATATACTATACTATATTTCGCCTATAATAATATGACATTAGATTCTAATCATTGTTTTGCCTTTATTCATAGACACTGTAGATTCTACAATTATTATATTTTTACTTTTAAAATCAAAAACATTTGAATACGAAAAATTTTATGCAAAACCTATGTATAATGACGTATACTTCGATAGTTACCCCTATGCACTACCTACACATTATGATTATGGTTTACCCCCACAATCTTATAAACATAAGAACCTATATTATGAAAAATCTTACGACATGACTGGGAACACTAATATCTAAAGAAGTTCTATGAAATACGAAATATCATGTTGTATTGGTAAATACCAATACAACATGATATTGATACATAGGTATAAGTAAGCTTTTTAACACCCTGACTTATAGCTAATGCATGAATTGACGTAAAACAAAAAATCCATCTTTATATTGTATACGAACTATTTTCCTGATATTATTTACATATAGGAGACTTTAGGAAATACATTATTATTAAGAGTTATATAATGACTTCATATGCTTGTATAAAATCAGTATAATAATTATATGTTGTTCCAGTTATCGCTCGTAAAACTCGTAATTCCATCAAAGTTATATTAAAGCTTTAAGCTCATTCGTTTTGCTCATAACAAAAATCAGTATTATTATTAGAACATGCAATATTATCACCCTAAACAGAATATAATAAACTCAAAGTTTCTTTAAGTTTGTTCTGAAGTGACGCTTATCACTATCACTGTTATCACTTTATAGAGTAGTTCAGTCAGGAAGAACATCTTAGTATGACAGTCTATCCTGCATTTATCCGCGAACGCCATAGACCGCGTAATTAAGTAACTTCAGTACGAAGAGAGTCAGAGGTTAACTGCTTTGTTTTCCGGCCTACTCTATCTAAACAGTACAGTACAAGGCCGTATCTTGAAATCGATTTCGGGGAGGGGGAAAAATCTGCACATGAGATACAAATGTATCTTTAATCGGGCGGAGCCCCAAAAATTCTGTCAAATTCAATGTAAAATGCTTCAAATTTGCGCATAGCGAGATAAAAATTTGATATTTTTTGCTCTTGCTTCAGGGCAAGTTAACTTATTTTTTGGGATTTCGGTGTAAGGGGAAAATTGCCAGTTGCTACCCCTCCCCCTGAATACGGCTATGATACAGTATGAATCGTCTAACGAGGTTTCAATAACCTTATCAGATCAGTAGTGTGGATAATTATGTCATTTTATTGACGATGTGAGGAGCTGTCGAACATTCTGGATGCATTTATGTCACCACTGATCGTGAGTGAATTGACAAGCAAAATTATAAATCATATTGTGTTCTTTTTAGTTTGTATTAATAATGCCTATCTGCAGCACTAATGAACAGGATGGCATTATCTGTCTTTAGTATAACTTTCGTTTTGATCAATACTCTCACTCAGCCTCACTTCATTCTACGTTACGCAATTTTGCCTCCCTTTATTTACAACTCCGTGTCAACTTCCATTCATGATTTGAGTTCATTTTTAAAAATTCCTTAATATTGAAGCAGAATGTGTGAATAGTCAGGTTAGAGTTTAGTAGTACATTTACTTGATACACTCATGTCATGAGTCATGGCTCGACTCATGATGAATAAAAATAATTTTAGACACCTTTACGTTTACATGTGTAATTTTCCTTTCTCTCTATAACGCCAACCTTCTCT
>JAQFYB010006054.1:0-12897 GCA_034694085.1 Pogonognathellus longicornis | reverse complement strand
CAATTTTCATTGGCAGTTGCCATTACTTTAAGAAATTTATATCAATTTCACTCCCTAACAACACATGATACATACATGCCTCTTAAATACCTTAGTACTACTAGCGGTACCCATATATTTGAGAAGAATATTTAAATTACTTATGTACCTATTGGTATCGCATAAATCTTTACGATTATTGCACAATAATTTTCGCCAGCGAGAGAAAATCAGATGTGCAAATTCCTTGCAATTTATTTAACTGAATCTAAAACGTAATACAAGGTAAATTATTGGCGAACATACTGCCAAAAGTGTGTATACCTATAAGAAATTTATTACTAGGCTTAAGCTAAGGTATATAAAATAGCCGTTATGGCTGGTATATTATGTACAAAGGTGATGAAAAAAATCAGCCAAGCAGAAGATTTCTCGTACAGGATAATCTAGTACTCAAGTTGTATTGAATCCAATAAAAAAGACTCCATTGGCTCATCGCATCACCATACAAGAGCCCAAAAAAGAGCATTGAACACAGCATTGAAATAAGACGGTCAAATCAACTCAAGTGAAACATTACCTTAGTATTACACGCAGTTAAGGATATCTTTTAGGTATCTATAAAGGGAATGACAACAACCACACGTAAAAATACACTACCCATATATAGAAGTACCGACATATTATTATAAACCGGTTTTTCCAGCAAATAAACGAGTATTACCTACACTCTACACTTATAGAAACGTCGGTACATACATACATACATCGTGCATACACGATGTGATTTTGTAAAAGCATTATTAAATCCAAAGGTTTCTTTCTATTCTAGTATTCCATCCACCTACGTCTTCCGCCTAAATATAAATATGTCGTTTGTGTACAAGACACATTGAACAAATAGACGATGTCTCTGTATAGATAGCTGCGGCATTATTACGTACAATGCGCAGTGTAGCAATGGAATGAGCTCAATAATCCACGAGAAGATCATACAAGACAAGCCAATAAACCAGCAGCGGCACTAACAACAAGAATTCATTCCATTTGAATCCACAGACAAAGCCAAATACTTGCTGCGTTGCTACCAATACTCAAAAGCTGTACCAAGGTAAAGAGACGCGATGTTATTATGAGAAAGCAATCTTGTAGCTAGCTGAGGAAGAAGAGTAGCAACTGTCGTCACTTGAATAGACACAACGACACTAGAACACTGGAACTGTATCCTGGTGGCAGTAAAGGTGTCTGTCTGTCTCTCGTGTACATACTTTAGGATATATAATTTGTGTGCACAAGCTACAATAGAGAGCTCTCTTCCTTTCACTCAAACCTTTTGTTTCACAAATATCTCTCTCAACGCATTTACAACCAACTAAGGCATGCCCTGTGCCACTACTACAATATTCTGCACTAGAATCCTACAGTTAGGTTTTAGCGGTGGGCTTTTCATCCGCTCCAACTAGTAAATCTACACACATACACGTGCACACTATCTTTCTTACATAGCAGTCTTGTTATAATATAATAGTTTCTCAACTACTTTACAATAGAATGCATCAATAAATATCGAGTCGACTGAAGTTTCTTCTTGTGCAAAAGATATGTACATATTCTGTAAGGCAAGTGAAGCAAGTCGAAAATACGGCTAAAGGTGACTCGCAGAGAAAAGCCGAGGCATCTGTGAATAGGTTCGTATGTAATGTAGCGTGGGCATATACAAAGTGAGAACGAACTTGTACGAATGTACAACGGAAGTATTTTCAATTCAGGTAGCAAGGCATTCATACCTTAGCCAAGCATACAACTTACTACATACCCTGCACTAGTATTGTATACAAATGTATACGGGCATAATCTTTACATAACTGTTAAAGAGATATAGCATGTGTTATACAATTGTCTATATGCAGAAGGTAGTGTTTTGATCTTGTGTGTGAATGTGTACACATACATAGTACATATGATGCGATGGATGAGTGTGCTATGGTTTATAAGGTTGTCGTGTAAGGAGAAGAAGAAGAAAGGCAAAGTAAACTGAATGGGATGTGATGTGAGTATTGAAGCTAAAAAGTCAAGTCTGGTTTGGACTGGTGTTGGTCTACGTGTGCCGAAGTAATAGCATTCTGTCTGTTCAATAGTCACCCACCACTCAGCAGCATGCACATGGAGAACAAGGCACGTTCCTATCTTTTTCTGTAATCTCATATCGTATCTCTCTTCCTCTTCATATGTGTATGTCCGTGTTAGAGACGAGTCGAAGAACGAGCTGTGTCTGAAGATGTACCACCACCACCACCGCTACTACTACCATTATGGTCCTCAACTACCAGTATACAGATAGTATGTAGAAAGACGTACATCTTCTTAACCCTTACATACCTACATACACTACAGTGGCATATAAGTTTGTTTAATACACATATACACAAGTCTTTTCAATCATGCTACATTCAATAGTGTCCATTGAGCATGGATATAGTGTGTGTAGGAGGATTGCACTGGAAGGAGTATAGTGTTGGAATGATGCTCTGCTATTAGATTCTTGATAATGGCTACAGACTCTTGTCTTCTTTCCTACAACTACAATAAGTATATAGGTGATACAATAAGGTAAGTCTCGTCTTAGGAAACCATCACAAGATTTGTTATACATACTAGTAGCACACAGTTGTAAGTACATGGAAATACATTGGAAGTGTGGCAATGCTAGGAATAAATGGTATATAGACAGAGATACTTATTACAGCAATATATTTTTAGATAGGTATATATAGTGTAGTGTGTGTATGCAAGTGCACCACACATCCAAATCCAAGTCGTAATGCTAAGGCTACATTGGGAGAAAGAGTGTGAAAGACTTGACTTTGTCCGACACACACAACTCTTTCCCCTCTCTCGGTACAATGCAATGTATAAGGCTCTCTCTCTCTCTCTCAACTGAACTGAATCCATATCGATTTATTTCACATTCCACATTGTAAATCTGAAATGTGATTCCTCTTAAGATTAGTTGGATACTCGACACTATTTCCCGTCGCACAAGGATTTCAAGTCGTATCGACTTCCATATTACTACTAGAACGATTCTCTAAAAGTATCCTTTTGGCAATACTCGTGAAGCCATTGTGCCCGTTGTGTGTGATGGATACCAAGAGCAGTAAACGTAATAGGCACTAAGCGTCATCGCGTGTTTGTGTTACGAGGACTAGAAGGACTTATGCGTGTGTGTACAAGAACAAGGCTATGTGTACATATGTGAATGCAAATTCTAAGTGTATCTTCACTATCTACGACCATTATAACACATAGACAGCTATTGTTAATAGCTCTGTGCGGCTTTTCCTTTTCAATTCCTATTTTACGTTCCCCTTTTTCTTTAGTTTCTATTCAAACGTTCGATATAAAAAGAGAAAGTCCGGTTTATGTTAAATGCTTTCATTTTGGGGATAAAACACAGTTCAAATGTCACTTTACTAACACCCCCACTCACAATACTCCAAGAACTTGTCCAAACACTAAGAAATGAAATCTACCCCCCGATTTATTTGCGTGTATACACTTTTTTCTGTAAAAACATTTATCCTGTACAAAAGGTAGCTTAACGAATTTAATTCCTTTCTGTTTATGTTTAATTCAGTTTTCCTCGTTTAATCTGTATAATACTACAATAAAATGTTTTTTTTAATTTGTTGATTTCAAGTGGTATTTACATATTTATTAGACGAAATTTTTGAAATTGCATCTATATAATATTTGTAAATAATATAAAATTTAATAAAATTATATAAAAAACGTTGAAAAGCCAAGTTACCTAGAAATGGAATGTCTAGACAAGAAAAACAATTCGTTTGAAATCGAATTGAATCGGGAAAAGAAATCATATTTACTTTCATATAAAGCACATATATAAGACAGTCTGCTCGTTACAAAGACTGAGAAATACATACATATTGAGCTAAACACAAGTCTTTATAATACGGGAAAGAAAATGGTAAAAGTTAAGATATGAGGAGAATTGACAAAGTTTGCCCGTGGATTGTGAAATAGGCACTACTCCTTTCAACTCCTTTGTCGTAATAACACACATTCTGTAAAAAGCAGTGTAGTAGTAAACCTTTAGCACTAGTATTTCAACATTCTACTATACTACCTATACATAGTATGAAAGAACGAGGAGGTTTACATTAAGCGAATTGCCTTCAAAAAGCATATGCTTTTGGATATGGAATATTATCGTCGACTCGAATCTCTGAGGACTAAACTGCTAAACGTATACAATGTACAGATAGCACAGTACCCAGAGATTCCTAATTGCTGTGAGAATTAAATATGTTCAGAACTGCATGCATAATAAATCAAACAATTTGCGCCTCTAAATGAAACACTACAAAATGATTCCATTCTCTATTTCATAACTTTGTTCTTACTGTGAGATGTTACGAAATAATGAAAAATGTTTGCCTTCATATTCTGCTGGAAATCTTTATTTCCATTTTCCACACATACACAATGCTACTTGCTACATTGCACATACAACATAGCACTATAAAAGAAAATATCTCCAGTATTTATTCCAGGTATCTGTAGTGTACATAGTACATACATACTATGATTAATACTTATGACACACTTTCCAGTAAAATGTATCATCGTAATGTCACAAGTCTTTGTGTAATGTAAATAAATGTAGCCCTGTATTGTCTGTATGTATAGTTTGTAATACTTTCGTTTCTTGACTGCTCACGGCTAAATTGTTGGAGATGAACACAAGTGAAGAAATGTTGCCTTTAAAAATGTAGTTGCGAAATTCTACTATGTTTGTATGTGCTAGCTTTTAGACATCGGGAAAACTTGAAATTGCGACATACTAGTCTTTCTTCGTTCAAATATATAGCAACAGTAATTATACAGCATTTTATTTTACTTACTGTCACATATGTTAAATTTGTCCCATCAGTGAAGCGAAATGAAGAATGCTGTATAAAGTAGGAAATTTATACTCAACAAACACTGCTGATGCAGATAGCATCATTTGAAGTGTTACACAATTAAAAAATGTATGTGTAAAGGTACTTGCATGTGACTGTCGAGGGAAAGAAACATAAGCACCTATATCCTATTCATTCCAAGAAACCAAAATCCAAGAAAATGTGACTTAACTGGCATGGACACGTCTGTGTATAAATCGATTATGCAAGAGAGTGTGTCCCTAGTGTTAGTAGTTCTTCTGGTTTTGCACTAGTTATAGTAGTTGGGGAGTACTTTTTAAGTATATTGTGCTAATGATGTTACTGTGGAGAGTGTGACGTAGTGTACGAATGTTTGCAAAAGAGAAAGTCAAGCGAGAGAGATGAAATGGTTTACATAAGAAAAAAATGTCTTATTATTTGACTAATCAAATAAGAAGGAAAGAAACGAAATAAAAGGCCTAGAGGGACTAATATGAAAAAGAAACGTGATTTAGAATGAAAGCTTTTAATGAAAATTCTGCATTTTCTTACGCAACATTTACAACATTTAGAACACTATGTACTACATGGGAAGGTATATAGGTACTTGTTTCAAGAACTATGTGGACCGGGGATTGTATTAACGCCAAAATATTATCATTCGTGCTAATGTGCATTAGTATCAACGTAGATTTCCATTTATTTAATTATTATACAGATGAACACTACAAGAATGTCTTTTCTAAATATAATAATAGTATTATATTGGAGAACAACTACTGTTACAAATACTCCGCACTAAAAACACAGCACGATTAAATAAAAGCGTCTGTGGGAGAAGGACTAGGAAAGCTATGTATAACTCCGTCGGACGAACGAAGGCCCAATACTAAACCAAACCACCTGCCTTGTGCTTTGCTTTATCTTTTCCTGTCGTGAATTATAAATCTGGGTCGTTCTCTCATCTCTACTTCCATCCACTCAACAGTCACCAGAGTGCATGTCCTGGTCCTGATGAGCTTTATTACATTCCCCGCAACGTCCCACTGTGTGAATACTTAGATTTCACAACATTCAACATTCTGCATGTCTCTCTCTCTCTCGCTCTGTGTGTCGCTAGACTCTATACACTTATCTAAGTGTATATAGAACAACGACTACTTCTACACAGCATAATTTTCCTTGCATTCTAAATTATAATAGTTTATGTATCGCATATATCTCATATACATATACATGCAAAAGTACTCTTGAAAGTGGAAATGCTCAATGGCAAAATACCACTACTTTTACTAATGAGCATAAAAGATGTTCTAGATTTTAAATTATATGGGACAATTTATTGTTAGGGAAGAAAACAGTAGCATTATAATTTATCTGATCATTACCTTAATGAAATCTGACTGTGTATTTATAGAGAACCAGAACTCCAAGTACAACTAACAAGTCTCTAGTATTCTTCTTAGTGGTTTAGTTGGAAGAGTTAACCACATTTATTTGTTTTTCTGGATACATAGCAGATAGCACGATCTAGGCGGGTATTATCTGTACATACATGAGAAATGAGTTGGCAATCAAGAGAAAAGTCAGGGAAATTGAGACTGTACACTGAATTTCTCATGACATGCTGATGCTGGAAGGAAGGCGGTGGAATTCATGCACACACAGTCCGTGTGTCTACATAGACAGAAGAGTGGGAGAGAAAAGCGAAGATAGAAAGACTATGAAATGAGATGAGAGGTCAAGAAGGAATCTACAATGTCGTCTCAAGAATCAAGAGAACACATACCAGCAAAGTAAACGAAGGCGGGTGGTGGTGTTGGTTGTGTGCTATTGCTTTCTACCTTTGCAAGTCTGTTGGAAAACGGTGAAGTCAATACACAATGTAGCTGTGTGTAGAAGTAACATACGGGCTGAAGCAAGAAGACGAAAAGTGAATCAAGTAGCAGAACAAGTGGAGCACACTAAAACAAACTTTCCCCAAGAAACACTCGATTCGAAATCAAATGAAACCTCGAATGAGTTCAGTTTAGTACACATACACTGTCGACTTCAATTCACTGAACTGAAATGCCCCTACTGGATATACACTATTTATGCGAGTACCTTTTAGTATTCTGGCTACTTTGGCTAGTAGGTATGCAATGTACATACGCACGGCTTTAACGCTAAACTTTCCTCGTCCACAATATGTACTTTTGTCGATTCCCAAGAATTACATGCTGGTTCGGCTATACCTACCTAAATACTATTGCACTTGCAGAAAACGTCCTCAAACCAAAATCAGACTAAAGTAACTAGATTTTATTCATTAAACGATACAGCCAACTAAATTTAAACAACTATAGGTACTGTATTTTAACTTGTATCTCTTACTATAATGTGGAAGTGCCTAGTACCTATGTACATTCCCGACGAAAATATTAAGGAATTACATGAATTCTTCAAGTATCAAAGTACCTCTTGGAGCAAGTAATCCACAGTAAACTCAGTTTAGATGAAATTCCTATAAGTACCTACTATGATCACTCAAAATCCAGGGTTTTGAAGATCGGGCTAAACGTGATGTTTAAAGACTTTATTCTTTTTTTCAACTGAAATAATCGTTTTCCAATATTGTTATCTACGTACGACTCTAGTTCTCAACTTAGGTAATTAAAACGGTTTCGTACACATTATTTTGTTTGTACAGCTACAGGCCAAAATTAATAATATAAGCACCATCCATTATTCAAGCTCCATTTGGGTAGGTACTTACCATCTTACCATTTTACACGTCTTTTTTACAATTACAGCTACAGTGTGGACCCTATATAAGGTCCGGCACACAATACATTGGTGCTTTCATTTACCTACACTACTTATGTTCAATTTAAGTTCTCGCGCCATCCAATATATCCTTGTGTGGGAGCGATGCAAGCTAACGTGAAATCACCACGTATTGTTTGCCGGACCCTATATAGGGTCCACACTGTATAACAGCTAATACTAAATATTCAACTTATTATAGGTATCGATGTTTTCCAAGACATTTGTTAATTAAGCTGAAAAGGTTGGTTTTAGTTATCTCGTTTAGAATTATTTGTACCTATATCAATACATCATAGTATTGAAAAAGTCTATAGTGAAATGCAATGTACAATGTAAATTGTAATGACATTACTAGGAACATTATTATATTAGTAATACATAGTGTAGGTACTACAAATATGTCAAAATATCTGTTTTCTGAGTAAATGAACAGTAATGCTACAGAGTAATTTAGAATTATTTTATTTGCTTGTGGGGTGCTATTGAGTAAGTCCCTGAACATGTGTTTAAGTACAATAATGTGTTAGCTTACATATACGCACAGCTACGTGAAACTCATTTGACACGCATTCAATGGTTCCCTCTCCTCTAATACATTAAACTCCAATTTTCTCCAGAAATTATATATCATTGAGAATAAAAGGAAGAAACACATACAGTCACCTACATGCTCCACAACATTCTATCCGACTGCTAAAGTACTTTCACTGTCTTAAAACTTGGACCACGAACATACTATGGGTACTTATACGTACGTTGTAAGTAGACGTTGTTGGTTTTGTGTTCTATCGGACGTTGTTTATAGCCGACAATAAGTTTCTCTGCAGTTTAAAGGACTAGACAGCCCCGAAAAGTAAAACATGTAAAAAGAATGAAATAAAGAGAACATTATAGTGCCAGGCTAGAGTTTTGCTTGTAGATTTAGTTGTGTTGTGCAGGCATTTGTTTGTTTAGCATAACATAGCTAAAGCTTCACAGTTTAATTCCACTAGTAGTGTGCATACAACTTCTACTACGTTGTAGGAGAGTGCCGTGTCTAGTAAGTACTATATGAATGTTTCCTTGTGATATGTGTGTGAAGTGTATTTCCTGCATTGAACATAAGGAATCCTCCGAACTACACGAATATATGTATGTATGCTCCATTCTATACAGAAATATAGAAGGAATTCAAGGAAATCGTGAAGATAAGCCATAAAATATATAGTAAAACACAAGTATTGCTACTAGTACTGTAGTACAGCTGGTTGTGAAGAGGGATGAAGGAAACTCACCCAAGAGTTTGATTCGTCGGCCACTTTGGTTTTGGTACAAGTGTGTGAAAGAAGACTCTCTGTGTGTGAACTGAAGCTATGTAGTAGAGAAGCCCTTTGTACTTTGTACTGGTAGTAGTATTCCTGGAGTATGGTGTTGGTTGGTGGTGGTGGTTGTAGTTGTAGAGAGTTAAAGGAGAAGATACAGTGAAGTGCAGAGAAAGCAGTCAGACAGCCTGTGCATTATTTCATGTATGGTCGACAGTGGAGGACATGAGCCCATTATTTATGGTCTACCGCAACACATTGTGCAATAGCCCCGACCCGTCCACCAAATATATTTCCTATAATACCCGCACATATCACACATCCTAAATACAACTATGTACAACCACCACCGCTATATACTCCACGTATTTATACTTCACAAATGCATGTAGGTGCCTATATTCCGTACATACACTTTATCAACCACCTTATATACACATAGCTTTGCTACACGTTTTGCTTTCCTTTTCACTATTTCTCTCTTACTGAGGTTGAGGTACCTATATTCTTTCTCCATTTCTCAGTGAGTTTCTTTTGCTTAGTGTTGTTCTTGATTTTGCATTCTTTTCCTTTCGAGGAATAGCAAAGTATGTATAGGTAGGTACAAATATAGGTATATATTCTTTTGTGTGTAGGATAAGAAAAGTGTATAGGTACTACTATGTAGGTATCTAGTCAAGAGGAAGATAGCATTTTCATATTTGGTATTCTATTCATAAACTTACAAACGCAGATAGAGTGTTCATGTCATTCTTATTGAGATTCTGATTGCTCACTCATCTTTCATTTGTCTGAAAATCCATTAAATACATTTTCTTGGAAGTATGTTTTGTGCTTGGCTGTGCCAATTGGGTGTATTACCATTTACCAGAGAGATAGACACTGATTTGCTTAGAAAAATTCCGCTGGGACAAAACTTTCGCTCTAATGAGCATCATTGTTTTTGTCGGAATGGAAAAACATGGAAACTGAGCCCAGAGTAGTATCTCTCTCGTGTTTCCATTTCCATGTTCATTCACAATGTACATTGCATAGTATAAATGGCATAGTATATACTAGTCGTACTTTTTACATAGATAATATACCTTAGCACTTTGTTTTACTTACTCATAATATAGAAATAGCATATTATACCATATAGAGAAATAATAGCACTTTATATATTTATGTGAATGCTGAAAAGACACATGAACATTTCCGCTCGAATGCAAAACAGACAGAGAGCTATATACAACACTCACATAAATACTTGGCGCATACATTCATTCGTATCTGTATTAGTATTATGGAAGCTGTAGAGTCTTCAGTCGTATTTTAGTGTTTTCCAACTAATAGGCATACTCCAATGCAATGGAACATGTACAACACACAAATCCAGACAATGTCTACTGGTTCGTAGAGACATCGTGCATGCAGTTGAAACAGTGAGTGGTCGTAATCGGGTATTTATGTAGCGTCGTTTTTATCTGTTTCCTTGCACAGTGCAAAGGTATTTATGTTCAGGGCATGTAATGAAAAGGATTAAATGTCCTTTCGTGTCCGCCTCACTCACTAGTATCAATCTCTTCACTCATCTTCAATAAAAACCCGTAATTCTCACTACAGACTTCCAACATCCATTCTCCTACATAAATGCGCTCATACGTGTATCTCAATTTATTCTATTAAATAGCAGTGAAAGCACTGGTAATTCCTCTCAGTGGCACACATACATAATTATATTACGTGACCCTAGGACTACATACTAAAGTCAATTTTTAAATCGATTGTAATTGAATAGCGGATATAATATCATTATTATTGCATGCCCAGTTCGTAGGTTTATTGCTGAATTGATGGGAGTGTTGTTTTCGTTAACAGGATGATACTGTCTTCTTATTCTCCGATTATATTTTAGTTAAAGTCAATTCGGGTTTTATTATTTCCTCGAGCGATCGTAAATTGACAAATAAGTCAAATTCCATTTGCTTTTACATTCGTCATTATTTTTTATCTGAGTTTCTCCCGGGGGACTTGTGGTTTTCCCAGAAAAGGCATGAAAATAAATAAATATAGGAACATCCATAATAAATAGCACGACTGACATGAACGAGTACATCGACTTTCTCCTTTCCAGCATAAATTATGTATACACACTATATTTGACGGTGTGCATTCTATCGTGCTTGCACGCTTTCTACTGGAAAATTTCCAAGGACAATTGCATAAAGCTTTACACACAAGATCCGAACGAGCGATACATAGATAAGTCTACAAGTAGTTGTATTGTATTCGTTTTACTAGTAGTAGCAGTAATATTCTCTCTACTATAATAATATGAAGCAGAAGTCGAAGAAGAAGCCAGCTAAGAAAGCCACAATGGAAATCTCCATGTCTATATACACGTTCACACACATACACACACACCAGATATATTTACTATGGTGTTCACGGCGTTTCTTATTCCTATTTTATTTCTTACTTGGGAGAGAAAGTTAAAGAGAAGAGAGCTCCTTTGCAGACTTTTAGAATTTACATATATACGTTTCTAATAAATATTTCATGGACGGAAGAACGAGTAAGGAAATCGCATTGGCCATGCTACCACACAACACTATAGTCTTCTTTCCCCACACAGAGAATACACAAAAAGCAAATACTCGGCTCTGCTAAACCAAACTACTGTATATGTATAGGATGCTTATTATATCTCTGAGTTTCAACAACCAAAACCATATTATTGACGAAGAACACTACCAGAGTATATTTCAACAAACTAAACTAAGTAATATAAACCTACGCGAAAGTACATCTCCCTTATACTCCACTACACTATGTAGGTATCCTTGTAAGTTGTATTATGAACCTAGGTATGTATATACTACAGCCTAAAATATACTTATCGTTAGCATTTGTAGAAGAATAAGAGAGAAGTTTGAAATATCACTCTACTCTCTGGTTTATTATTTTGTAGTGTGTACTCACATAATAATGCTCTTATTGCATACTAGTAATACATGCCCGCTCCGCGGGCATTTAATTACTAATTTCCGGTCGGTGAATCAGCGTACATGGGGTTAAAACCCTAATAATATAGGCTTTTCGGCTAAGAGGACCTTTAATAACTGCGCTATGTGCCGAATCGGCAGTTAGCAAATAAAATGAAACAATCGTCTTCTTTCTCGAAGGCAAGCATATCGCTCTCATTGTCGCTTATCGTTCTCATAGGCGCTTTTCGTTCTCATAGACGCTTTTCGTTCTCGTAGGCTCTGATAATTCTGATAGGCCCAGCAACTAATTTTGACAATACTTTTAGGGAACATTTTAAATAATATATTGTTTAAACTAAATCATTTTTAGGGTTAAAAATATTACTATGGGGAATGTTTATCCGCTCTAGAGCGGAAGTAATTGTCAATTGTTGCCAAGTTTTGTCAATTGTTGCCAAGTTTTGTCAATTGTTGCCAAGTGATGTCAATTGTTGCCAAGTGATGTCAATTGTCGAATTTTAATGTACCTTTTAAGGTACATGCATTAAACATCAAATAATGTCGAAGGAAATTGTATTGAATTTCTATACCCGTTCTATACTCTTCCGTTGTACCCTATTGTCATCAATTGTACGCTCTTGTCATCCATTGTACCCTCTTGTGTTCAATTGTACCCTCTTGTCACGTGTACCCTGTTGTCACGTGTACCCTTTTGTTATCAATTGTACGCTCTTGTCATCCATTGTACCCTCTTGTGTTCAATTGTACCCTCTTGTCACGTGTACCCTGTTGTCACGTGTACCCTTTTGTTATCAATTGTACGCTCTTGTCATCCATTGTACCCTCTTGTGTTCAATTGTACCCTCTTGTCACGTGTACCCTGTTGTC
>JAQFYB010006053.1:0-12898 GCA_034694085.1 Pogonognathellus longicornis | reverse complement strand
CATATAGCAGTTCTCCTATAAACTCCTGTCATCACTCGCTATATACAAAATTAAGAGAAAAAGCACAATACAGAGCAAAGAGCATAGGCTTTAACCGATTTGGTGGGATTGGTTTTTAAAATACACAATAGAAGAACTACATGGATTTGAAAACCGAGGCGAGGGAGCCAAAATTAGAAAACAATTTTATCAATAATTTTTGCGACCTAGGTTTTCAAATTTTGATCTTCAAGTAGGTTGAACGTTTGTAGTTCATCTATTTGTATTTATATTGCTACTCGACTTTGTTAAAAACCATGGTCACTAACACAATTATTAGGGTTAAGACTTAAGACTTAATTTTGTTCACAGATATGTATATGGAATTTTCCATAAAAACAGGCAACGTACGGAAATGCCATTACCCTCCCAAAAACTTCCCCAAAAGGAATAACTTACGGTTGAACTAGGTAGTTGCAGGGCGGCTTTGGATTCAAAAATAACTCCAAATACTATATTACTTCTATTTAAAACAATGCTAAATACTAATGCTAAAAATAAATGGAGATTCACATTCTTGATGGATAGAAATGACAAAGTACACTAATTGAATCCTAACCTAAGCCTATCAATTACTCCTTTTTAAACTATGTATAGTATATATGACTGATTATTGGAAAAATGTCAAATATTATTGTTTTAAAAAGTAGGTGTTTCTACAAGTTAACTTTAAAAAATGGTGAATTTTTGGCTCAACCAATAATAAAATGAACCAATTGCAACAAGCTGCCACAAAAACTAGCTGGTGTGCCGAGAGAACAGTTCCTATTGTTTTTATTTTGCTTGGAGTTCCATTAATGAATTTAAATGTTTTGCAGAAATGGTCACTGTTACTAGATATGGGAGTGTGAACAGCAGTATTTTGGACGTGACACGTCAGAGGAGTCAAAGTACTAGCAGTACAGTTGGTGGGACTACGGATATTCTTAATGGAATGATGTACGTTGACAAGATGCGACGAAGGCTGCGATTCTATTTCATGAATCCACTAGAAAAGTGGCAAACCAAGCGACAATTTCCTTACAAACTTTCTATTCAACTCATCAAAATATTTTTTGTTACTTTTCAGGTGAGTTTTCTTGTTCGGATTTTCAGTTCTTTATTTGCAGAAATTATTTAAAATTGATAAGTTAAATGTGATAATGTGTCAATTTCAATTCAGAGAATAATTTTAGCAAATATAATTTCATTTACAGTTAATATTATTTGCTTCATATCGTTATGCTAATGTGAATTACACCTGGGACAACAAAATTTCGTTTTCCCATTTATTCCTTATGAACTGGGATACTAGTCGCGAAATCACATCTTACCCACCCACAACAGGACCTCTGGCTATTTACACTAAAAAAGAATTCTACGAATATATTGATTATGCTGTTAAGGCGGTAAGTTCAACACCTTAGAAAACATTTCGAAAATGTAGACCATATGATTACATACATACATCCAACATAAGTTACTTGTTGTTTTCAGTATAGCACAATTGAAGATCTTTCAATTGGTCCATATTTCTATTCAAACAGAGATGGATCTATGGCTCCTGTGAAATTGTGTGTCGACAAGTACACTAACGGAATAATATTTGGATTCAACGAGAGCTATGTTTTTGATAGTAAGACGGAAAATAATTGTTTAGAAATTTCGCCAAGTGCCATGGATAATAGTACAGTACCTTTCAACAGTAAATCTTATTTGGATTCGCACAATTTTTCAATATCTTTTGATTCTCTTCTTGAGGCCAATTTAGTTTTCAATCTGAAAACTGTACGATTTCGAGATTTAGGGCCACTAAAATCGCCTGATTGTTTCCAGTTTGATATAAATGTAAACAATTTTTTACTAACTAATTTTTAATGTCAAATATTATGAAAAGTCCATTTGGAAATAATAGCTTTGGTTATAGATATCATTCAATAATCGTGATCACGATGGACAGACTCTTTTAGCGCTGGACGCAGTTCCTACAAGGTTACTTTGTAAAGGCGACGTCGAATATGTCAGTAAGTGTTAGAAAGTACCATGCATTGTTAATGCAATATTTCAACAAATGACAGATTTTAAATGAAGACGTTTGGCGATGAAAGTAAATAAACTTAATTAATATAAAACTGTAAACATTTATTGTTTGATTGTTTTCAGCTGACAACAGACTGGAAAAAATTGGAAGAAGTGGAGTCAACTATATTGTGATAGGAATGTGTACATTATCTCTTGTTCTTTGTTGCAGAGCCATTTATCGAGCTCAGCTTCTCAAAGCAGTAAGTCTATTTTTACTGATTGCGATAATATAGAATAGTGGGTCACCCGTATCTATTTGAGTGATGTAATTAGTTTGGACATTTGTAGGAAGTTCTTGCCTTTTTCAAGAAGTATTTTCAGCAAGAACTCACAACGCACGAAAGACTTGATTTTCTAAATTTTTGGTACGTTCTGATTATATTCAACGACATACTCATCATAATTGGCTCAGCCCTAAAGGAACAGATCGAAAATAAGGTAATGCAGACAGCTTTTACTTATTAAAATGCAAAGCGAGGTAACCGTACATTGTGTTACTTTTGTTTTGTACGCAGGAGTTGACTGGAGAAGCATGGAATGTGTGCAGTCTGCTATTAGGAATCGGCAATCTGTTAGTGTGGTTTGGAGTCTTACGTTACTTGGGGTTCTTTCGCACGTACAATGTACTTATTCTCACGCTGAAACGTGCATCTCCCAATGTTCTTCGATTTTTATTATGCGCAATTCTTATATATGCTGGATTTACTTTTTGTGGTTGGCTGATTCTTGGACCCTATCACATGAAAGTAATTTAAAGATTTGCCTTGGATGTATGACAGCTAATTGTATATCTGTGGCTGTTCAACTACAATAATTTATTCTTACTAAACGAGAAAGTGTTTGCTAATGATTTTGTTATTTTACAGTTTAGTTCATTGTCGACTACGTCTGAGTGTTTGTTCGCTTTGATTAACGGAGACGATATGTTCGCAACGTTTGCAGGGATGTCATCAAAATCGAATTTGTTGTGGTGGTTTTGTCGCATTTACCTCTACACATTTATTAGCCTCTTCATCTATGTAGTGCTCAGTCTTTTTATCGCTCTCATTATGGATGCTTACGAGACGATAAAACTGTACTACACTGACGGATTTCCAAGAACTACACTGCAAGAGTTTGTCATTGGATCTGATTTGAATTGTGAAAGCAGGAACAATGGAGGTTCTCAGTTTTCTACCAACCATCTTCATCCATCTCATTCTCATATGCAGCACAGCACAGTGGGAAGGAAAACATCTGCCGGAGGAATTCTGGACACTATCGTTGAAACCATTTGCGGCGTTAATGGCTCTCCCACACCTGTTCGGTAACTATTAGACTTTTTAGTTTTTCTTATTGCTATGACTGTCTCATTTAATTGGCTATAAAAAATTATCGATATGCATTTAATTTACAGGGACACATCAGGAGAAAGCGAACCACTTCTAGAGTCTGCTTGAAATTGGCGCTCACTGTAGGCAGGTCAAATAATGTTGCTATCCAGTTAAAATATTTCGCGAAAAGAAATCAAACATTTTTGTAAAATGTATTTCCTTTTGGCTGAAGTTTGTCCCTGACACGTATATCGGTGGCAACTCTAAAATCATGTTGGATTGTGCGGATTGTTTGATATTATATTCGTCGCGGCCGTTTACTGAAATCTATCTATATGGCGTCATAACAGCATTTTTTCTTGGTATGCTATTAAAATGGTGTATTTTGTATTCAGCATAATATGACTTGTCATAAAGTATATTGATTGTCACATCATTATTACTACTAAGGTGCGTTGATATGTATAGCCTGTAGGGTGGAAAACAATAAGTTTCGATAAGTCACAATATTATTGTCATGTCATTCATTGCAAATAAAGTTCAGATGTCTAGTAATCAAATAGGTATACCTAATTGAAGTTCCTACTGGAATTCAAAACTGTGTTTATGTCAGTTGTCTGGGTCTTAAATAGCACCTTTTAAATAAATTAACCCACATGTAATGACGAACATTGTGAGATAAAGTTGTATGAGCGAATCAACATGCAATTCGGTAGTAAATAGTTGTAGCTTCACCAATCGGAATATCGGAATGGTTATTCGTATCAAAATACTTTGAGACTTTACAACAATGATACCACAAGTACACATTAATAGTTCCTTGTAAATAGATAATATTATTTTGGAAAATATTTGTGAAAGATGAAGGTATTCTAATATATTATTATATAATGTTAAAGAATAAATGCGGAAATTATGGCAACTGACGTATATGTTAGATGTAACATGCAAAATTGCATTATTGCAAAAACATGTCGTTTTTAAAATAATAATGAAAATATTTAACTGGCATAAATGGAAATTAAAGACAAATTGCTTACTTATAGATTGACAAAATTATTACGCTAAAACTGTAAATGGAAATATTTATTTTCAGCATTATAAATAATAATCCCCGTAATATCACGAAACATCAACAACATAATGTACAGACATTACCAATGTGGCTATGGTCGTAACTCGTAAGAGGCACACTAGACATTATTACTATACGTCGGTAACCGTACGCTAGAGCTTGGTGCACACTAGAGCTTGGCGGCACTAGAGCTTATGAACACTAGAGCTTATGAACACTAGAGCTTATGAACACTAGAGCTTATGAACACTAGAGCTTATGAACACTAGAGCTTATGAACACTAGAGCTTCGTACACTAGAGCTTGGCGACAATAGAGCTCAGCCCTATGTGTTAAAGGCTTGCTTACCCCTCAGCTGCCGAGTTCTAAAATACACCAAACACTAACTTATATTATTTCAAATTTTGTTTTAAATGCGTGTTAATTTTAAAATAAGTCAAATGTTAATAAATTTGAAAAGCAATCCTAATTACTTTTGCCAACGATTTATTAAGAGGTAAGCAAGGTGCGTATGGATGTCTAGTGTCTTTTCTGACCTGAGTTATTCACAGAATTCACAGAATTCATGTCAAATCTTACTTTTAACGTCTGGACCAAAATAACAGAGCACAACTGGAACGATTCTTCAATTTATTTATAAGATGATGAGTATTATAGAAATACATACCATGCAATAAATGAATCATTACAATTAAAAGTAATCATCATTTACTCGTAATAACTACTGTAGTCCTTCGTCAATACTCAATACTAATGATATTATACAAGCATTGTTGGATTAATGAAATCCCATGTACAAAAGGCCAATAAAATGATTATTTAAGCGATCTCCTAAGCCACTGGACGAAAAAGAAATGAAGTATGTCTTTTTGAAGTTAAAATTAATGATTCGTTTATAGTCTACTTCATTTTGACAAAAATTGTAATTATTGCTACAATTATTACAATTACCTACGTCCATTAAAATTTCATTGCAGTTGGAATACGTTTAATGTATACTTTGTATATTTAATTACAATTACTAATATAATATAAGTACACTGTCACCTCTAGACTATAACAATAAGTTCAGTAAAATGATAAACAACATGAGGAGACGAGACATTTGATTTAAAATGGAATTTATTTATTTCCTGTCATTTTCTTTTGATGTTATTTGGAAAGAAGCCACAGCTGTAACTGTGAATTGTACTTACGGTCCATCAACATTTAGATAGATGATTATAAAATGGTAAGCGGGTGCAGTGTGTTATGTCGGGGTTGTCGGATGAGCTTGTGAACACAAAAGACAAATCGAATCAACGCCGGAAATGCATACGAACTATTTACACTTGCCTAAGTTACCATCCAACATAATTAAATATACCTACCTACTTCTCCCCGTTTCGGAAGATGGAAACCCGCAAATAACAGCCGTCCTTTGTCACTTTTATACAATCATCATTTACCTCTTGATAAATCGTTGGCAAAAGTAATTACGGTTGCTTTTCAAATGTACTAACATTTTACTTATTTTAAAATTAATAAACATTTAAAATAAAAAATGAACTAATTTAGAGCTGAGATGTTCTTAAAACTAACCGATAAAACTTGAGGTTGATTAAAATTATTAATACAAAGTAACAATTATAAAATTCTTAAACCACAAACTTAATACAGCTGCATTCTGTGACGTTAGGATTGCTATTGTTGTGTACACAAAATGTGGAAATGATGAGCGTGAATGTGAGCACGAATCGCCTGGGCTTCTTCCTCCATTTCTTTGCAATCTCTCCATTCGACATTATCTCCTTTGTCATGAGATGCCAAATCTTCATATATATCATCATTATTCTTAAAATCTCCAGGACGTCTTGGTAATACATGAACATGGACATGCTGTACGACAAAAGAATGTGTCCTTACTAACATAATTTTTCATCATCAGAAGAACTATATTATAGATGAGTTTCGCAACGTACCTCCGATGGTTCAACGAGTTCAGATTGGTACTCGAATGGTTCCCACACTGTAAGAATTGCATTGAGAGTTCTGAAGGCATCCCATTACCAGACACAGTAAGTACACTGTGCCTGGTAGTCGGATGCCTTGAAAACTCCCAATGCAATGCTTACAGGGTCAGAAACATCCGAGTACCAATCTGAACTCGTTAAACCATCGGAGGTACGTTGCGAAACTCATCTGTGTGGGTTTTCTTTAAATGGAACATTGTATGATATTAGCTTTTTGTTACTATAAAAAGAGTAGAAAATTTATGATTTTCTAAAAATAAAATGAAAAATTTAAATCAATGGGAAGTATTTTTAAAAATCGGTGAAATTTTAGTTTACACACAAAAGGTAGGAGAGCTAAACCTTTGATCGCTCCTCACACCGAATCCTGAATATCATACAATGCACATACAATAGGGGTTCTCATGCAAGCATTACAGCCTTATCCTTATAGTCTTCTACGCCAAATAATTTAAATACCACCACGCTTATTCGAGTACCCTCTGCGATAAAATCGTTACAAGAACCCGCGAGTTTCAACTTTGTTTGAGTTGAAAGGAGAACGCTGTGTAAGAATAGTTAGAATAGGATAGAAGACGAAAAAGTAGCTCTGAGCTGCTTCTATAGTTTAAGCTTTCTTCTACGACAGTTAACATTGGAGGTGTTGGAGAGTCGTAGAACGTGCTTACACAAATCGAAGAAGACGTATAAGGATAAGACTCAATAAGACGCATAACGGCTATTCGAGAACCCCTAATGTTCCTTTTCTTCAAAACTGAGTCCTCATCTATATAATATACACAATCATTTGTATTGGTAGCTTTTACCTTTATCGATTGCCCTGCATCTGGGCCATCTTGAATAGTAATTGTTGCGGAGTCGGTATTATTAATTTTACTCACAATTTTGACAACTTCGTGGGACAGCATAAAAAGGTCTGACATTTCGATCTGTGTCATATACTTGGACAGTTGAACGCAGCGTTTAGGGACAACCAATACATCTAAAGCATCAATTTTTCCACGTTAAACCAAAAATAGTATATCAATTAGTATATATCATGAATTTGTAACTTACGCCCAGGGACTACACATTTCTTATTCACCATAGCGAAAGAAAATCTACTTTGCAAGAACAGGTACTTTCCTTTAAGCGCAACTTGGCCAAACCGATATTCACGTTCATTCGTACTTTCATCCGGGATAGAGTATTCAGACGTAGCTCCGTACAAATCAAAACGTCGGTGGTTTTGGACTGGCATATTAATTCGCTTTGAATACAGTTCATCCAAATCTACTGGAGCGAAAATAACTTGTTCTGCGGCAGTAGACGCATGAGCCACAATTTCTCCCCATCCGTTTATAATCTACAGTAAAACGTGATCCTTTGTTACTTAAGATTAGTGGGTTGTTAACGAATGGGAAAATAATAAACAATTATATTAACGTGAATATAAATACCATGCTATGCCCATACGAAGCTCGTTTTGTATTATGATGACCCACTTGAGCTGCTGCAACTACGTAACATTGTGTTTCAATAGCTCTTGCTCGTAGAAGTATTTCCCAATGAGCCTTTCCAGTAGCTACAGTAAATGCGGAAGGGTAAGTGACGACATCACTTCCTTTCGCTCTCAACTGTAGAGAAAATTCTGGAAATCGAAGGTCGTAGCACTGGTTCAGAAAAATCTTTTAAATTAACTGTGTCCAGAACATGATCATGACTAAATTCAGCTAATTATAGGACATATTTCTCATTGTAAATATATTACGATTCCAAGTCCAATCTTGCCAATGGGAGTTGAAATAGGGTCCTCAATTACTTCTCCTGGTTTAATATAATCAGACTCTTGAAGATTAATGTTATGTTCCGGAATCACAACGTTGAATAGGTGAGTTTTTCTGTACACAGAGACAATTTCTCCTTCGTCATTTATTGCAATGTGGGAATTGGCAAGTAGAGGCGTTTCATTGTCCGCTTCTGATTGCTTAAACAGGTAATACATACACGAAAAAAATAATAAAACACCCAATTAAGAATAGATTATTCTAGTTTAATTTCGGTCTATATACGAATTTCCAAAGCTTTTGAACAGATAGGGTTTAGGAACCATGCGCCTACTACGTGCAATTTGAGGGAGAGAACATGTACAAGGGGGAGTGAGTTAAATGAATGGTTACGTAACCATATAATAAGGGCGTCTAATATGACGTCTGCGATTTTTGGCCTTTATTGGACCCCTCCCTCTCCTAGTGTCTGCTACCCAGGGCTCTCGAAAACTCGCTACCGCACTACCGGCGGTAGCGAGTGACGTAGTTAAGGAGGAGCCTTATTAACCAATAGAAAAAGATCCAGATATATAGCCACGCTCTCCCACCTACTGAAATTGACAAAGTTTATGCCCCGTCCCCAAAACTTGGAAATTGGTCTTTCTCTTGCCCCAAAAACCTAGGAGGGGCCTCTAACTTTACCCCCAAAATCTGGATATCGGTGTTGGCCCCGCCCCAAAACTTGGAAATCGGTCTTTCTCTCGCCCATAAAACCTGGGAGGGGCCCCTAACTTTACCCCCAAAATCGAGATTTAACCCCTACCCCAGTTTTTACCCCTGATTTCCACCCCCCGTTTTTACCCCCAATACCCTGATTTCCAGCCCCACCCCACCCACAAAACGGCCTCGGATGCCAGCGAATTTCAAATTTCATCAAACTAAACAAAGCGAAGAAAAATTAATGCATGAGTAGTCCAAGGACTACCCATGTATTAAATAGCGTAAGCCAGGAGTGGTCTACCCTGTAGATACGACCATGATGTAAAGCAACTAAACAAATTCTGTTTTTCACAAAACCTTTGAAAGGTAAAATCGGAAAACGACAAATATCAACTGCAAGATGATTTAGAGCGAGTCGGCCAAAACGGTCATCAAAATTGACAAAATTTTCAGCCGCAATATTCGTTTGCTTTTTACGTTCCATAGTTTTCTTCAATAGACCACTTCAATAGACCACTCTCATGTAAATCGTCTGATCTCCTTTTTATAAAGGGTGCACTGAAGTGTGACGCATGGTGACAGAAGTAGGAGGGAGTCAAACAGTTACGCTTTATGGGCTCAACTCTTAGGAGCGTAAGAATTCCCATGAGAATTTTACTATTATACGGGCAAATACGCCAACGTTTGGGCGCCTTTGAGATTAGTAAACATTACCCACAACTCGAATTTGAAATGTACCGTAATCTGCCCAAACAAAAGTCACAGGCCCAGTAACAATTAAAATATTAATTTACCAGCTTTTCATGAAAACCTCCCAAAAGCAACCAAATTCCACTGTCTTTAGCCTTTGTCTTGTAACGTTCAATTAACGGCCCATCTAAAGTTTCTGCAAGAGCAATTGTGTCTCCTTTACTTTTTGCTAGAAAATCAAAAGCTTCTGGAAGACAGACAACCTAATAAAATCAAATAAAAACAATGCTTAAATCAAACAACGGCACATTTTTCAACTAGGTATTTGTTTTTTGAGTGTTAGGATTACACAAAAGTAATAATTTATGCCCAGCAGAGCTAATTATCAATATATTAATTTGAAGGTAAATATGAATACAATTACCTTGGCATCATTTAGCACTGCCTCATCAATCAATCTGATGGCTGTATTGAAATTGTGCTGCTTGTCTTCAGTACTTGTCATCTGTACGGCTGCTACTGTATGAATCAGAGGCAATATCGGTGAATTCGGTCCTGATGACATTATTCTTGCTTTAATTTGTCGTACACTATTTGTGGTTTTAAGGCAATATTGGTATTTGTGAAATGTGTCGAAGAAATGTATAAAATGTAGCCGTTTTAGATGTGCAAACGAAAAGCGTCGTGAAACGATGAACTTGGTAGCAGAATTAACAATAAAATAGTTCAGCAACTTTTGCTTTATCACTATTAAATTGAATTGTAGGGCCATTCCCCGCACACACGTTCAATCCAACTCAAAGTATATCTGCAATATAAAAAGCAGCACAATATGTATTAAACGTTAAGGTATTACTGCATTACATTATGCTCCGGAAGCCAAGAGCTCAGTTTTTATAATTTATAATGCTCTCCTACGAATCTTACAACATTACAACTAACAACTAATTCAATAATCACAAGGTTGCATTCAATTTCACCCTTACATCAATAGACTCTACCTGGTCTACCTGCATTGCATAATATTTGTCAACTATAGGAATGTCAACTCTCAAATCTGAACGTTAGTCTGATAGATGACATAGGATTGATGGCGTACTAGGCGTACTATATTGTGGCTATGGTTATCCTTTGCTGGTTAGAATTTACCTAAATCAAGACAGAGCACCTCTGCTGAACACCCCGGTGCTCAGTAATTTAATTTTGGATTACAAAAGATGTTTAGACTTCGACTTCACGCTTTCAGCTTTGGCCAAAGAACTTTTCATTGTCAACAATGAATTTAATTATACAAATAGTTGTAAAAATAAACTCCTTACTGACACTGACGTAACTATAAATTGGGGTCCCCTATGCAAGAACCGATTTTTGGGTCAAAAACAATGTAATGTGCATCAAATTCGCGCCTAGCGAGAAATCCGATACTCTTGCAGTTTTGTGCCAAAATAACCTCCTTTTATTAAATATTCTCCTTTTGGGGGCCCCCTGAACCACGGGGGTTCCTACGCGCCGCATAGGTTGCTTAGGTGCTATTTACGCCACTGCTTACTGATAGTTAAAGAATTTTTCAAAAAATATTTTACTTTTCTAGCTATCACTGTACTGTACACTGTACACCCGACTTCATACATCATATCTGCAAATATAAATAGTGCACTTGTTTGCATCTTTTGCAACATTGCAACTTGCAATTTGCAACCGAGCAGGCGAGCATGTTATATTTGAGATTTCGCTTTGGGAGCGTGCAAAAACCACATTACCAAAAACCGACTTTTTTGACACTGCCTCCCCCCTTTGGTCACTTGTGGTCATTTTGGGACCCCCTCACCCCTGGGATCACCAGGGAAGGGGGCAAATGCTCCTTCCCTGGTGACTCCAATGATAATTGTATCATTTTGAAGCATGTATCTAAAAACCATTACGGAAAAAGTGTTTCTAAATCTGCTATTTTTGAATAGTAACAAAATTCCGACAAAATGTAACTTTGTTCGATAGAAACGGTCGAGGTGAACCCGGAGGTTTCAGCTTGTAATTTAAAAAAATACAATCAACCTGATAAAGTTAAAAAATATTACAGAACTTTTAAAAATTGGAAGAAATTTTACACTTTTTATTTTTGAATTAAAATTTCCCACCTTTAGATTTCGAAATTCAGCAAAATTAAGTATTATCCCCAATTTCTTCCTGGTAGTTTTAAAAACTACAATCAACCTGATAAAGTTATTACAGAATTAAAATAAAATTAAAACCGATTTGGTAGCTATTTGACTTATGGTAGGGTTTCTTCCTCATGAAGAGGAACTTGAGGTATTTTATGTATATCTATTTTTGAATACATACTAGCATGTACTAAAAACTGCAAAAGAGACATTTATGGAAATATCTCTCGTTTTGAAAAAATTCGGCTTACTACAGTACAGACCATCGGAGTTAAACTCTATTAATTTGTCACACTCACCTTCCACCTTCACCCACCACACCAACAAGTGTTATAGTTTCTCGTTAATAAAACTAGTGTGTATTCGAGTTTTTACTTTTTACGCTACCAATTTTTACTTCCATTCGTTTCCCGCGTAACCTCTCAGTTCATGAGCTATTGAATAGGAAGGTGGGGTCGAGTGCATTTGCACCTACTATTAGTATATTATTATAACAATTCTTCTTGCTAATGCTAATACCCAACTGCGGGTACATCCCAACTTCCCAACTGTCTACAATACCCTAATTCTTTCATTCCCAGCTGAGTGCCGGCCGACCAGGCGACCAGTAGTGATGTTGGGTGTCTGATACGTTACATCCGTTACAATTACAAACACGTTGAAGGTTGAGGTGACTTAGCCAGGTGTGTCGGTGAAAAGTTAAGCGAAAAACGAACGGGTTGTGGTCAAGTACATTCAACATTGCATTTATTGTCATTTCAGAATTAACCCCGAGGTTTGTAGGTTTCGTTGTCATTTTGTCAATCAATTTCGGTCTGTGGATTCTTTTGGTGGGATATATCAAAGGTTGATGGTTGATGGTTAAGGTAATTATTGTTTGGTTGGTTCCAAAGTTCCAATACAGTTTTTTTATGTAAAGGCTTGAATAAAGTTCGGAAATTCTGATTATGATTTGAAGATTATGACTTGCAGTTAGATTACGCTTAATCATAACATAACTATTGACTATAAACAAATGTAGCTAAAATCTTCTGTTATTCTTAATCTAAATCGAATCAAAATCATATTCCACCAGATTCAG
>JAQFYB010006052.1:0-12901 GCA_034694085.1 Pogonognathellus longicornis | reverse complement strand
TTATTGAGGTAATAACAGCGAAAAATACCATCCGAAATCTAGTACCCCATGGGGTATTATTGGCGCCAGTACGGTACCTAGATAAATAGTAAATTAGTAAAAAGATAGTAAACTGTTTTGTGCTACATCAAACTAAACTCTCATTATACCATCTTTATTCCAAAGGCCTGATGCAAGTCTTCATACTTTAAAAATTTAAATTCCGTTATTACCATTATCAATTTACTCAGCATTGCATTGAGAAATAAAGTGAAAATTATTATAACAGACATTGCAATGTTTTTAGTAATTATTTTCGTTTTTGTTGCCCCTATTAACTCCTTGAAATTTCCTATTCATTTAAATTTGAACTATTGTGAAGGATGTGACTTTCACTTAATATCAGAACAAAATGAAAGTTATCTTGAGCCATTTATGCATTCTAATCAACATTTTCAACCATGGACAATTCACTCTTATGAAAAAACCTGCCTTTTATTTTGATTTTCGTATCGTACTTGTCAATCACAGCATATGAGTATTCGTACAAAGTTTTCAACGCAAAAATTCGAAAAAACAAATTGCATTCATTTTCTTGGTTGGGTGGCATTTCTTTACTTTTTGGTCAGGATCACACCCCCATTCAAACGAAAATGATTTTGTTGTTTGCGTTCTTTGGATGGTTTTTAGCTGTGTGTTATGAAACCTTTGTTAAGGGGGAAACAACAGTTCCATTCCAAGCTCAACCTTTTCAAAATTTCTCTCAACTCATTGACTCAGGATTCAAACTAATGGCAAAAAGCAAAAGGATTGCTGTATTGAACTTTACTTTTGAATCCATGGTATTTGCAAAGAACAACTTGAGTCATAAGATGTCTGATTATTTGCACATCGATAAAGAACCAGGAAATATCATTAATAGTGATTGGTGGTATGAGCATAAATGTTTTACCGTTATAACTGCAGAACGTGCCAATGTTTCACAAATGAATCGACTGAATTGTTATATATTACCTGAACCGTTTTACACACAAATTATTTATTGGTCATTCGAACATCGTTTCCAAAATGTGTACCATATGGCAACTGAAATACTCATTTCTGCAGGAATAAAAATATTCTTGGACAAGGTCTCAAATAATATGACCGCGATGTATATTCTACTTTGGAAAGCTGAAATATTTGAGTACAGACAGGGATTGCCGAAAGCGATGAACTTGCGAGTCAGAATGTATACAGTGTTTGTGATTGCTTTGGCTTTGCTGTTTGGAAGTGTTTTAACATTTTGTCTGGAGCGGTGCTTTTACCGCAGATGTACTATGATAGGTTATATTACGAGGATACCGGAGTTTGTCACTTCGAAAGTTTCCCATTATCTTCGCTCTATTCGATCTTTTTCATGGCGTACATGGCGAAAGCCGAAGAAAAAAAATGTCAGTCGAGCAAAAGTAAATCGAATGAGGACAATTTCACAACAATAATATACCTATAATATTAAACTATTGTAAAACGGATATAATAAAATGGTGGATGATAGTTGAACCTCTGTTTGCTACCTTAATTACACAGGAAAGTAACACTTAAGGGTAACAGTTTCTAAAATAGCATAATATTATATTATAACAGAACACCTAAGCACGGATGATCACGCATGTAATCATATTTTGTGGGAGTGAAAGGAAACGCCTACAATACTGTATAGGTAGATACATTAAATTATGACATTTGATTCATTATGAAATTAGAATTATTATTCAAAACAAATGTTTGAAAAATGATTTTTGAGACCAAACAGTATAACATAATATAAACGTTTTAACTTGTAATTTCTGTGGTAGATAATAGAGCGTCTAGAGGGACGTCCTTTTACAGCCGAACCCTGTCTGTCTCCGCGAGCATGGCATCCCAGCACTAACACTTCGATTTTATCTTTTATCGAACTCCACCCAACCATTACCAAATTTTGAGAAATCAAACCCAACCCGATTTACAGGAACTTTTTTCGCGCAGCGCTATTTAAATTATTCTTTTTAACTTGCTAATCCTGGTCACATTTTGTCATATTTAAAGATCTCTGTACATTGAATGCATATAATACAATTTTTAACACTATATTTGTACTTTATGTCATAATTGATCCCAAAAATTGCTGATTTGAAATACAATACCATGCGAATTCGAACTTTTGCAACATTATTCCAACTTGAACTAAATTTTCTCAACAAAATCCAGCCCGACAATTTTTTATCCCAACCCAACCTGACTCTAACCCGCTGACCTTGGTAATTGCATGACCCAAACCCAACCCTAACCCCATAGGGTTAGGCCTACCCCAGGCTTTCGGGTTCGGCTAGACGCTCTAGTAGGTTATTGCACACATGAATATAATAACTCACTTGGTGGCCCGTTAGGCATTAATTGTAAATTGATTTATTTTTATCGTTTTATTTTAGATAATACTATAGCTTAAACCAATGCAATTTTACTATAGGTTGTATATTTAATGGAAAGCTAAATAAAATCCATTAAATAAGAATTTTTTATAGTGCTTAATCTAAAAGTTTCGGTTGTATTTTAACTTTTTTCTTGTACGTATTTCAAGATACCCACTATCACATAAAGCTATATCAATAATAATTTATTAGCCGTAAACTGTGTATAAAATATAGGCATTTTAGGCATACATAACAAATAATATAATAAACAATATAATACAATTAAATGTATTATAACCTAAAATAAATGTAATAAAAATTTCGTCGCAACTTAATTAGCGAATTAAAATAAAATATATATTGTTTTGGATTCTATGCTTGTTTATGATTGCACTAGAATGACAAGCACTTACACAAGCCTGTGTTATTTAAAGTGCGTGACTATAAATGAACGGTGAAGATTGTGACAAATGAAAAAGGTTGTATCTAAGTGTGATATTATGTAAAAGCGTGTTGGTGAAAGAGTGAGAATAATTGCGGTACAAAAATAGAAGCTGCGGAAGCCTTGTTTTACATTATGCTAATCACTGAACAAAGTCAAAGCGTGAAAACTGTTTGTTCACACAGAAAAAAGCGGATTCTTCTCAATCCTGCTTTGATTACCTATTGGTATTTTTACTTCTCCTTTCAAGATCGTTTATTTTAGCTCGATGTGCCAAAATAAAACTTTTAAGTTGCACAATAATAGAAAAACGAGTCACACTGTTACGAGTCTCTTTATCTAATCTCTGAGCATTGGATTTTCACTCTTCACTTCATTCAAGTGTACTATTTCGCAGATCGCATTACTGACGGGTCCGTCTCATCAAATATATCAATTAAGGCGTGCCGTGCAATTTGTGCCATTGCAGAGTGCACTGTGAAAGTGAACAAGGTTCTACCTTGTATTATTAGTTTTTAGATAGGAGGCTTCCAGGTCCAAGGAGCTCTTCTATTTTTATAACTCATACAGAAAAGAAGTTATACTTTTCAATTATTTGCGATAAATAATATTTTACAAGTTATTTATCATCATTAGGTACACATCATATCAACAAATATTTAGTTCTACATAAAAAAGTGTCAATGTACAGCAAAATGCATTACATCAGCTTTTTCGTTTCTTGCTGTTTCTTACTGCTCATCGGGAAACCGCCTGTTTCAGAGTATGAACTACTTCATTTTTATCATTTTTCAATTTTTTAAGTATAATTCATAGTTTTCGTTTGAGTTATTGTGGCATGAACTATACAATAAAAGATTTATTCTAATAAACGAATTGAATGAACTTGCAATTGCCAATATATTTTATATAAAATTCTTTAAATGTGGCTTAATCTATTGTAGCAAAATATTTGCTTTAGAATTTTGAAGTTTTTTACGTTTTTTAAATCTAAAAAAGTAAAATTTTAGCAAAAATTTAATGCATTTTTGCATTATGTTTAATGCTCCTGCAATGTTGCTTTATTTGTTTAGAGGATCACCCTCTCCAGCTCTTAGTACCATTTTGGATGGACTTTTGAGCAAATACGATAAAAGGGTTCATCCATTACACGGAAGTAAGTCATTTATCCCGGTTAATAAATCCCGATTAAAATGTATTGGTAATATATAGAAGAAAATAAAAAATAAATGGTTACGATTGATGCTTACAATTTAAGCCCGGCCTGTCAGTGTGGGAGTGACGATGTATATTCTCAGTATGGATATAAATGACATTGATCAAGTAAGTGGATTTTGTACTTTTTGTAATTAATAGTTGTTTTTGTTAATAAAATAGAGTGCAGGCTTCAACATAAATCATGTCAAGCGTCGTTAATGTATATTTCAATTGCAATTACCTAAAGGAATTCACTGTCAGCATGTACATGAGACAGAAATGGAAGGACGAACGATTGGTGTACAATAAGACAAACAAAGAAGGAAACAATAACCCTTGTATCGAAGTAAGAACATTGAAATTTGTCATTGATGAGTCAAATGCTTTTATAATTTTGTTAAATTTGCCTTATGTTCATTTTATTGAAAATATAGTTACATCAAGTGGACCGGGAAAGAATTTGGGTTCCAGACACATTTATTGTGAATGAAATCAACTCTTTTGTCCATCAGCTGAATCTTGCCAATCAGTTTGTACGACTTTGCCCTACAGGATTGCTCTTACAGTCAACAAGAGTTACACTGACTGGAAGATGCCCAATGGAATTCTCGTCGTTTCCTTTCGACTCACAGTCCTGCAACATTCAAATTGAGAGCTGTATGTTTTGGTCCTTATTATTTTGTACAATATATCGTCGTGTTAACCTCAAAATGCGACAACTTAACTTTTACAAAACTAATTTGTCGCATTTTGAGATTTAGATTTCAAGTTGTCGCTTTTTATGATTAAGACGACGATATCTACACTACTATTAAACATCGTATCTTTGAGAATATTTTTTGGACAATTTACAATTTTTTGCAAAAGATTTCAAAATTAACCGTAAAAATATACTAACAGGGAAACATTTGAGATTTTGGCATTCGGTTAAATTTACATGTTTGATTTTGCCATTTTATAAACGCGGATTTTAATTATGATTTTTAATGTATGTTTCTCAGACGGTAGAGACGCATCTCAATTGATTTATAATTGGGCAAAGGATAATGAATCTGTTGGAATTGCTGAAGACATGAGCGATGCAGTTTTTTCTATCAGTGGGTCTGAATCGAAACAACAAGATATTTCTTTAAGCACAGGTTGAATACTTTTTTTTAAAACTAATTATCTTTAATATGGCAAGGTTAAGATTACATAATATTTATTACAGATACCTACAACAATACAATACCTTAATAAATTTATTTTGTATATATAATTTAAAACATTTCTTTGTTGTACAATATATTATACAAAAACTTAAATTTTTGTAGTATAATACATTCATTTTATATTTAATTTTTTTGTTTTTATATATTTACTATTTAAGAAATTTTGTAACAATTGAATGCATTACTATTTTAATGATATTGATTTCTGTGGTTTATTTTTAAATTTATAGGAACTTATTCACGAATTGTGTTTGAGTTCAACCTGGAAAGAAATTGGGGAGGATATGTGGACGTTTTCTTCCTCCCAATGGTTGCATTTGCTTTCATTTCCCTTGTCACGATTTGGATCTCTCAATACAATGTTGCTGTTTTAGTCAACTTAGTCATCGTAATAATAATTAATAAATTTTATCAATATAAAAAACAGGATTTTTCTGCAAAAAAAATTGTATGTGTATAATAGTAGATAAATGCTTTATTGTTTTCAGTTTGGGGTCGTTAATATTTTTATGACTCTTGTTGGGTTTTCGGAGGACAATCTTAATAGAAGAGGATCAGATTCTACGGCAATGGACTGCTATTTTGCCATAACGAATGGAACAGTTGCAGTCTGCTTGTTGGGTATAAAATAATATAATCATTAACTCTAAACACTATCTAGAATTTTGATATGGGAGGCACAAATTCATTTTGTAAGATTATAAAAGTATTTTTTAAATAATCCGTTTTTCCGGTTTAACGGGATTCGAACCCCTAGTGCCCAAAGGTATAATATAAACACTTTCTCATTAAATACCGGTACCTAATGAATATATTTAATTTTTTAGTATCTATTCTCAACTTGTTTTTGGAGGGAAGAAAATCCCCCTGCAGTCAAGTAAGTGTGAAATATTATCACAATTGGTTTATTTGTGCATAATGGTTCATGTCAGGAAAAAAAATGTGTATTGCTTATGATCTTTATAATTAAAATTCGTTGAAATTTGACATTTTATCAGTGTGTAAACAAATTCAAGGATTGATATTACATAATTTCTATACACTTTATTTATGTGCTATAAATAATAAGAATATTATCAGTGCTAAGCAAATGATTGAAATTTACAGGGTGAAGCAACTACTGAAGAAGGTGCTCCTGTAGAGAATGCCTGTGGACGTATTGTACGTGTCGGCGAACCCGTCTTGAGAATAATGTATGACACGTTACTTTTATAATTTAAATCAACAGGGCTTATAATTTCCTTATAATTTCAACTTTTAATCCTTTGATTTCATTTTGTGTTTGCAGTAGCTTCAATTTGCTGAGATGGGTCATCACGATATTGTATATTGTATTTAACATTATTTATTGGTGTTATTACTCCCTTTAATTGTTTAATGCAATGTTACATTTTTGAAGTTTCAATTATCTCACAACCATCATCAAATAATTATGAAAGACATATGTACATATATGTACATGTCTTTGTACACGCATTGGCAACAGAAAATCTCTTTGCGAGTTTAGTACATACTAACAAATTAATAAATGCTGTTAAATTCAAAACTTTACACTGAATATTTCCAACCCTATAATTTCGTAAAATAATTAACAATTAAAAATATCTCTTTAGTCCTTGAAAATTATGGTCCAGTTAAATAGTACCCTTTCTAAATATCACGGCTTCTTGTAATAATTATTCATAGGGAGGTATTTCGGGCAATCAAATATTCCTATCCTAGTCACCAAAATATTTCATCGATCTGTCAAACACGTGGAAAGACAAATTATTTATGAAACTATATACCAAAAATGATGGATTATAATGATTAACAACAATATGGAAAATCTTGTCACATAATGGAAAAGAGTTTTTATGGATAATAAAATAAAATACATATAATTAATTAACCTTGCAATAATTATTATGTAACTCTAAAAATTGAATGTTATTTACAGTAAAAACATTATGAAAAAATGAATAAGAAATTCGTACTTTTTATTTTGACCTCGTGACATCCTATCGAGCAGATATGTGTATGTGTGTGTCTGTCGGCCGGCACGATAACTCGAGAAAAAAATGCAATGCAAGGTAGATGAAAACCGAAAAATTTTTTTTGTGTACAGCTAGGGCTAATGTCTGTTGTTCAGAAATAATGGGCCAATGGTTGTGACGACATAGGATCCTGTAAAGCAAACATTGGTCCCAGTCTTTGACTTTGCTTTTTCACTTGCTGTTTATGGTTTGACGAATGGACTGAGTCTACTTAATATTATGACATTGCTGTCATTATACAAAAGGATGAAATTACAGAATCTTAGATGGCGGCAAGTGCATTTAGTTTGTGGATATTTTTTGTTAGCACCGCGACAATAAAATGAGGAGGAATCTATTTAATACGCAAAGAATAAGTTTCAACCCCTATTGCGTAAATCAACAATGTAAAGAACATTTATCCACTATCTCACACACAAACTGTAAAGCAATTAACATGTATCCCCGCATTTTGGCTATAACTGTAAATGCATTGTGAGGTCCATGGATTAGCTTGCCGTTAGTTGTTATTGTAATGCAGTTTGTTTTGTAATTCAAAAAGTTTATGAATATGCGAATATATATTACAAATTAAAACAAGACTCGTTGTAACGCACGGCACAAGCTGAACAACCAAAGTCTTTTCGTAAAAATTGTCAAATTGCATATTTCAGTTCTTCAATTTATTAGTATGTTATAGACAATTTAGCAAAATGAAAGTACATCTTTGAAATTAAGCAGTCATTATAATCGTGGTTTGACATTTTGTCGATGCTTTGTACTTGTTCGGCCAGATTTCATTAATGGTCGAAAATTTTCAATCTTGTCAACCTAAGGGTCAAAGTCCAGCACATCTAGGAAGGCCAAGTGAGGTGGATGTTTTACTTTAACGTTGACCTCGCCACACATTATCATTCTGTTTAAATTGTCACGAACCACCGTTTTAATTTGTACTCGAGACTGCAAAAATATAAAAAATTTAAAAGTTTGAAAAAATAAATAATTGTTGGTTGGAATTTTTATTCTTATAAATTATTGTTTTCATCGTTATGAAACTCACCGTAGGAATTATTGCAGGAATTTCAAATTCAGTTTTGAATAGAAATTTATTTCCGTTAGTTAGATTACACTTCCCCATTTGCAAATCCGGGCATCCATCTCCTTCTGTCAAAGTGACTGGAAAAAGATCCACGGTTTCCACTTTGTAATTTAGTTTACTGGTCGGAGATGCTAAACACACGTGAGAGAAAATTTAAATATATTAGGTAGGGATGAAAACTAGTATATTTTATGTATGTACAAAAGAAGCGTTGTGCTTTAAAAAATTGAAAAAATTACACACTTGCAACTGCCAAAAGTTCTGCAGTGTATTTACTTCCTTTAAACATAGTACAACGAGAATTATCACAGCCCCCAAGTTTGATATCCAATACCTTAAATCTTGAACCTGAAATATTTTTTATTTTATTTTGTTTACAATTTTTAGGAAATTTTTTAAATAAATTCCCACTTAATTTAAGTATAAAAATTTTCTATGCAACGCAAAAATAAAGGTGTATTACAATTATTTTTATAAATTATAAATATTGCCACAATTATTTACATACACAATTAAATTACTACAATTAGTTTTATAAATAATTGAATTACCACAATCCTTCCATTTGAAGGCCGTTGCACCACACAGGAAAAATACCAAAACGATAATTTGATTAAATATTGACATCATTTTTTAGTTAATCATCACCCGCAAATAAAATTACAAAACAAATATAAAATGCCAAAGGCAAATGGTAAAATATAATTGGCGTAAAATGAATTTATTGGTAGGTACCAGATAATATAGCTTTACGGCGACTGATAAGAATAAAATTGAAAAAATCTGAACAAAGTATTTACTTCGTAAATATTAGTAACCGTCTCTACATTATAATTATCACAAGTTCATTACTAAATAATTAGTCCGTGGACAATTCGAACTGTTGGGTATCAATTACCTTTCTTCAGAAGGTTCATGGACTTTTCGATCATGCAATCAGCATAAATGCAGAACAGCGTGCTACTGCACTATACACAATTACACAAAACAAAGGCAAATGATGTGAAAATTTACATTTTTATTAGACATGCACATATGGTTTTCCTACTTTATGACTATCTAGATTTATACCTGTGATTACGTGAACGATATTTTCATTAAGTACAGTATTATTTATATTACGATTTATATGCTTTACATGTGTATACTGTATATTTATTTTATATATCAGTTACATGACCTTATGAGGCACCTTAACATACTAAGTGCTTTTCTGCATGTGGTGAATATTATTTAGTTCAAGTGCAGGCTCGACTGCTTCACAATTATTTTGTTGGACAAAGTCCTTCTCATATGAAGAAAATTTTGCATGAAACTTTACATTAATGTATTTTAACTTGACACGTGCGTGTAATGCAAAATGCAAATTGCAAAATATAGTCCAAAACCATATCTAGGTACATTTAATTTTCACTGTGCACTTTGCAGAATACAAATGTGCCCTTAAAACTTTATTTTAAACTGCATAGACAAACTACCCGTTCTCCGAACGGGGGTGTAGCTAAACCAAATTATTCTAAAGCCTAAAGGCCATTGAAAAATACATAATATAATAACATTAATAACATTACTGTAAGAACAATATAAGAACATTAAGGGAGTATTACTAAAACCAAACTGTCAACGTTAAATTTAAAAAGCGACTTATTATAATATTCACAAAGAAATTTGAATTATTTTATAAAAATACTTTTCGTAATAATCATTGTAATTCGGATAATCTCTTTTGCAAATGTACAAGTTCAGAGCTTTTCTCCCAGAGACGGTAAGCCAATTCCTCATCAAGTTTACTATTGGCGGCAAAGAAGTGTTTTCGAAAGCGATACATTTTGCCAGTTTCTCGCTCTATACTTTTATCCAGAGTACAATACATAACAAATTCGGAGGCGGCCTGAAATTAAGATTTGTGCCATATTAAATTTTTTGTTGCAAGTTTTGCATGTAATTTTTCCAGAAAAAATTAGATACCGTATTTCATCTAATTGTAGCCTCCCCTTCTAAGAAAGCACCGTTTTTCTCTGTAAGCCCCCTACATGCACCCTCCCCTTCCTTTGATATCAATTTTGCATATTAATAATCTGCTTCTAATTGTAGCATCTTTTCACAACCAAGTTTTTAAATTATTATAATAATCTAGTGAAGGGGACAAAACGAGAGACTAGAAACACAAAATTAAAATCAAATGGACAAATTTAATCGAATATTAATAGCCTCTCTAAAAATATCAACCCCTTGAATTTAAATTTTGCATACTAATAGCCGGGGCTATAAAAAATGAATACGGTAGCAATGGGAGAATGAATAAATTATGCAATTGCCTAATTTTGGTAAAAAACAAAGCTTTGATATCATTTACCTCTTCAGGAGTCGATGCCCAAATTTTCATAAACAGTTCGAACGCTCTTTTTGAAGACTTTGGGATTTTCCCATGAATTGCAGTTTTTACGACTCCTGGACACAATGCGTAAGAATGAATACCGCTGCCGTGCATTCGTCTTCCCAATTCTTTTGTAAATAGAGCAAGGCAGAATTTTGTGTTTGCATAAGGAAGAAGGTTGGCAACACCGAAACCTGACTTCTTCATATTTAAGTCATCAAGGTTGAGTTCCGAAAACATCATCTGAGTGGACGACATTGATACAACTCTAAAATGATATGAAAAGTTGATTAATGTAATTGTACTGCTACTTCTATATACCAATTGTAAAGTGTAATAATTTAAAATTATTTACCGTGAGTGGTTTTCGGATTTTAAATTTTCCAGCAATAAATTCGTGAGCAGAAAATGTCCCATGTAGTTGATAGCCAAATATATATTAAGGCCATCTTTGGTTATTATATTTCTTCTTGATGAAACTCCAACACCTGCGTTATTTAGCAGAATCTTTATTTTCGGATACTTCTGCGTAACTTCTTTAGCAAACTGCACTACCGAATCCATATCAGCCAAATTCAGTTTTAAAATTGTCTACACATTATTGAATAAAACCAAAAACGATAAGATATTTCAAAAATATGCATATTACCAACAATCAACAATTAGAACATTATGATAATTTTATTTCTATTGCAAAAACGATGTGTGTTTCAATTGCTGAGCAGTTAGAAGTTTCAATAAAAAACAGAAATACAAATATGCTTAATTTTTTTTAAATTATTGTCAAAAATGTACGTTTGACATGTAAATGGCTGTACACATTTGGTTTGAACAAATTTCCTGTAAACGCTAGGCTAAGTACGTGCATAATTAAAATATGGGAGATTACATAGTGTATTTTATAAGCGCAATTTTTGTAACTAAATGGTAATTTCGTCCTTTAAATTAGTTTACATTGAGTTTACGCTTTATATTAAAATTTTCCTCGTTAGTACACTTAAGGATATATATTAATAAATGTTTAGATCCGTACCACATTTTTGTTTCCTGTTTCTCGTTCAATTTCTTGAACAGTGTTTTTTCCATTTTCGATATCCACATCACCGATGACAACTATTGCTCCTCTTCGGGCGAATTCCTTCGCAGAAGCTTTGCCTATTCCAGAACTTCCGCCAGTCACGATCACTACCTTTCCCTCAATATCTTCCTCGTCAATGTCATTGCTAGTGATTGTTGCTCTGTTCCATATTTTGTACCAAGAAAATTGAATCAAACCCCCAATAATGTATTTAAAAAACTTAAAGAAAAAAGGCACTTTACGCAAAATATTCATTGCTTCACAAAGATTTACAATTCTACCAAAAAACTTTCCCAATCGTTGTTGGCAAACGTTCTTGAGACAAAATTGAACTTATAATAATATACAACAATACAGGATAAAATGACAAGCTTGCTATGAAAATAAAAGGCATGCAACAAGGAATACTCACGCTTGAAATATAAATGTGTACCATATTATATGTAAATGCAAAAATTTACCTATTTAGCTATGTGTTTATAGATATTGTTAATGCTTTAATATTTGAGTTAGTGTAAACAACTGTGTTGCAAAAGAAAATGCATGCCTACTCTTAAATTACTCGAAAATATAGCATGCATGGCATGCAATGGATTGAGAAATATATCCCATCATTAAATGTTCAATTTATTTGTGACCAGTGGCGTACTTAAAGTCCTTTTCCTAAATGGTTGGACATGGAATGTTATATATATTAAATAATATTATGTTTCTTCCAAATGCCAAAAAATAATCAACTTTACCCAAAGTTTTGGTTGAAGCTCCCTCTAAATATGAAATCTGGTTGCGCCACTGTTCGTCGTTAATATTAGCGGTACACACGGTTCCTCAAATTAGTTGATCAGTTGTGTACTTTAGTAGAATATCAGTTGAAAGCGCATGCGTGAGAAACTGAGAAGTGACATGTGTGCGTGCACCGTGTTATTTTGTTGAGCGTAACTACAGCGACGAGTGGAAGCCAACATGCTTTTTAACTGCGACGTAAAACTGCTTTAGGAAATCGTCGCGTAGCTACGTAGATGGTCGCGTAGACTCTGTAGCCAATCAGAGCCCTAGATTTTTCTCAGT
>JAQFYB010006051.1:0-12901 GCA_034694085.1 Pogonognathellus longicornis | reverse complement strand
GATGAGTGTTATAAGATAAATGGTGCGTGAGCTATTAAATGAAAAAAGATGGCTCAGAAAAGCCTAACTAATGATAATTTAATAATATTATTACTCCAAGCAGGCGCTTAGCCAAGTATATACATTGGGGGTGAACACAAGTAAGTTGTGTACAGAAATCGATTTTGGAGAGTACCAAATCCGAATATGAGGTTCAATTGAGCCCATAAAATTCCGTTGCAATGTGAAATAGGGCAATACCAAACTAAAATGCCTCATATGCGCGCAGACCGCAAAATGTTTTGTATGTGTTTGAACTTGTATGGCAATTTGGTAAATTAATAACCTAATTTTTAAGATCTCCAACGCATTCTGGAAAGTGCACGCGCGTGCACCCTTTTCACACCCCTTGGGTAGGCGCATGACCCCAAGCTGCCTCAAAGTTGATAAAATCATTTAATATTAAGTCTATCTCGTCTTTTTCTCCGATTCTGATTATGGGTAGTAATAATAATAATAAATGATAAAAGCTGCTACAGTTACATAAATGTAACTACACCAAATGTTAATCAAATCCTCCGTTCAAATCTAAAAGTTACAGGAGTCATCAAGCAAAAATATCTTATTTTTATTAATCTAATACAAGTGTCCCACTTATAGTATTCACTGAAACTTTAATTTACCCCCATTTCTAATATAGGCCCCACTTCTATTAAAGGCTCCAGTTTTATTAAATCTAGTCAATTTATTTGCTATATTATTCACACTCTTGACCTAGATCATCTTCCATTACTTATTTAGTAAATTCTTCACTAAAAGGGTAAATCATTGTTAATTCATGAAAACAATCAATTTTATATTTTTCACCCCACTTTCAATAGAATATTTATAGTAACATTCTAGAAAACGCTCCATGATGTTTTCGATTTTAGACACCTATCTGTATGTTTGGTTACAGGGTATTTCAAGCCTCGTTCCAAATTCAAGGTATAAGAACTACATATTCCCAGTAGCGTAAATGGAATCTTTCCAAGCAATTGGCTAAAAAATTGTATTTACGAAGGAAATCGATTGAAACTGTTGCGTTTGTAGTATATCCATGAATAATATCTTAATATTTTGTTGGTACATATTGAATCAAATTTGTGCAAAATTAAAATATTAAACTTACTTCGCCATAAAACGGTGGTATGAATGCACGCGTTCACACAAAATTCCAACGCAGTTGTTTTTAAACTTATTGTAGTGACGAGAATTGTGATACTGCTAAGTCCCAAAATGTACACGCAGCTTTTGAACACGTTAATACTATTTTCACCATACTGGCTTTCGTAACCGGCTCGTCCAATGTGATACAGAACAATGAAATAGGAGTACGCCACAAAGCCCCACCACTTCATCCTCAACCATTTGGACGAAGTGTATCGTAAGTATTGACCCGATTTTGTAGCTCCATCCCAGTCAAAGGGAACTGAACCCCAAAAATTTCCCCACTTTACATGACATGCCAAAATTTTAAGCGAATGTTGCGTAACCATCACAGAACGGAACTTCGTCACAAAGTCACATTGTAATTTTTGAAGCACCGTGTGCTGTTGCCATTAGGTTTGCAATTTTATTGGATTTGAACTTTTCACCAGAATATGACGTGAGATTTCTCAGCGTGTACTAATGAAATCAGTTGATTAAGCAGAGTTTGTATAAGCTAAGAACAGTCTTACTTTAGAAAAGTAGTAGATAATCCATCAATACTATTATAAATACTATGCAGTTACAAAGGAATTTCTGTTATTTCGATTCGTTTTTTATACTACAACATGAATCAACATGAAACTATTTATTTTGCACTGTGGTCTAACAATTTTGTAAAAAATACCAATGTACTTTAACAGAAGCATTCTGAAAATTATTTTAATGTTGATTATCAACAAATTCTTAACATTATACAAGTATTTATCCATATAAAGAAAGTGGCACTATATTTTACACTGTCTTTTTACCTTTCTGATATTTCGCCATTTTACGAAGTTTAATGTCTGAAGACTTTCAGTAATGACGAAACACTCAATGAAAAACTTCTGTTCCATATGGGACCAATTCTGCTAAATTTGAAATATTATTATACTCGTCCAACAAAACATAAAATGTATATAGATTTGTGGTCTGAAAAATGTTATTGAATTCATTTACCTTGCTACTCTACAAATAAAATAAGGTGAAAGCTACTTTTCTTAATGGTTAGTCCCAAATATTTTGCCCAAATATTGCAGACTGTTATGTGCTTATATTATTTGTTATATATATTTATAAGTTAAACTTGATTGAAAGCATAAATAATGCATATCCTATTCATGTATTTCACATGCTCACAATAATATGAAGACAATGTTTTATAAAAAATTCAATTACAAGCATCAGGCGCGTAGCCAAGGGGGGGTGCACAGGGTGCACCCCCCAGAATCCATATAATGTCTAAAAAAGTAAATAATTTTGCCCAGAAAATTCAAAAACTCGGAAAAAATTTCGCGCTATGCGCGATTATGTCGTCTGTTTTCACCGAATTAACTCCATTACAACGTGCTATTATGGATTCATACTCGAATTTCACCCAACAGACATCAATTTTGTAAACAACCTTGCTGTGCACCCCCCAATTTGTATTCCTGGCTACGCGCCTGACAAGCAGTAGCAAACTATCCTTCCATAATATTATACTAGGAAAAAAGGCCCGTTTTACAAACGGGATTAGTTGTATTATCAGTGCGAACAACAAGCCAATAAGTCACTCAAGAACAATAATTAATCCTAGCGGGGGTTTACTCCTGAAAGCTGTAGAATTTGTTTAAGGAAAATTATTTTTCTTTGCAGAATGTTAATTTTAGTTAAAAAAATAATCCTAGACAATTTATCTAGGGCTGAACATTATTATTTCTTTAAGTCTAACATACGTTCATGCTTTGTTCAGCCCTAAAACAATAATAATAATAAAATACCGTGCCGACCTTTTATAAACATGTAAGATATAGGACGATTTATTTCCGATTTGCGCGGTTTCTATAATATATATAGTGCATTGTTCGCGTAGTGCTGAATGTTTGTGAAGCAATGTTTGGCTCGATAGCCATTTCGTTACTCAGCACTAGTTTCATTATAAGAGTTGTATTATACAGTATTAGTTGTATTATAATACAACTCATATAATACAAATCGGAAATAATACGTCCTATCTTACATGCGTATAAAAGATCGGCACGAACTGGAATGGGGTTTGTCGATGCAGCCTTATTGGCATTAAAATTGCCTTCAATTTTGCATAGGTACAATATTCTCTATGTTGATGTAAATATTTCTATTTTCAGTCTGCCGACGAATCATTTGCAAATAATTCCATTTTATGTAACATGAATTTTGCAGCAAAGCGGATGCAATTAGAGGTACATAATATAATTAAATATATCAGTTGAAAGAATTTTTCACGAATAAAAAGTATTTCAAGAAAATTGTTCATGAAATTATGCATTGAAGGATAATTTAATTATAGGTGCCTTCCTGAATGAAAAATTCTTTTAAATGATATACATAATTATAATATGTACCTCTAACTACTCGTAACAGTTAAGTGTACCTCTATCCTCTTTGCAATTAATGAGGAAAATTAATTTTTGTAAAACTTAAATAATTTACAAAACCAAGGTCAAAGGTTTACACGCGACAATGCCACAATGTTGTAAAACATTTATTTCTCTAACAATATTTGATTCAGTCATGATTTTAACTAAGAACAGGGGTCCTTGGACCTGGCCCCAACCCAGAATTTTTGAACATACAGTAGATTACTCTATACACTGTATAGTATAATATATATGCACATGTTATAAATACGACGAACATTTATATAACAAAAATAATCTTAAAATAAGTTTAATTACAAATGTTTTAAATTATTCCTTTCACAATCATGATTGATTCAATATTCAGTTTAATTCAGTATTCAGATTCAGTAGTCAATTTACAACTATACAACTTACAAATACAAACTTTTGCTTCGAACTTTACACGGTAAATATAACGGAAATATATCGGTCAGGAATAAAACTTGACTAGATATTGTAATTTTACTACATGTTGTCCTGTTAGAAACAAATTAAAAAACATGGCACTTTCCCCAATTAGAAGGATTAAATAATAAAAGCGCTAGCCAAATGGAATGAAAAGATATAAGCTTTAAATTACAATTTAATGAAGCATTACTAAAAGCATTTTTACATTCTTAATAAGGACATCTCATAGTCTGGTAAACAATCATCGCCATCCTCCTTATCCTCTGTTTCACGTAGCCCTTCGGAGTAATGTTTACCCAATGCACTATTAGCTACCACCTCATCATAAGATGGTGGAGGGAGTTCCATTCCTAAGCGAATTTGCTCAGGCAAAACTTGCAAAACGCTCTCATGGCCAATGGGAAAATTATGATTAACATTAATGTCAGAGAGAATCGCTGAAGCTGGCAGCGAGGGACAATTAGTCGTATTTTCCTGAATTAAATCAACCCGATTTTCAGGATCGCTTCTGTGTGGAATTGTTCCAATTGTAATTGGCAAAATTAATCGCATAGTCTTCATACCGCAAACCTTGATTTTCATTAGAAGATAGTATTCTAACTGAATGCATCCGTCATCTGTATGAACCGCAGTTGAAATATGATTAAGAGGGATTAGTAAGGTTTCATTCTTCCTAGATTTATATCTCCAAGCGGAAATACAAAATTGTTTTGAAACACTGGAAAGTTTTGTATATTGCTAGTAGCACGATTCAAGGGGTTCGCTGGAAAGGCTACATAAATGTGTGCTTGTTAATCTGTCGGGTGGGGTTGTTATTCCGTTTAGAGTAAACTTATAATTTTGGACAAGACAGACAGTAATGGAAGTTAAAATCCTTCCCGCGGTTTCGTTATGAATTTCGAAATCATTGAGCAAAAGTTCTCCGGGAACATATCCAGTTTTTGGCAAATATAGTGTAGACCTTAGTTTCCCAAAATCCCGAAAGAGCTGTACAATATCCTTTGTATCACTTACAGATTTTGAGTTTGTAGATGAAATTACATTATTTAAGTCTAAGACAGCTTTGATATTAAACAATTTTTTTTCAGATTTGGTATTACTACCTGTACCTCTTATCAAAATGGCTTGAGCGTAGTAAACTGTGTATGCAAAACGATAAAAGAAACTTGATGTAACACATGAGGGCAATTCAAAAGCAAAAAGGAACTTGTGACGACCCTTGTGAAGTGTAAAGACTCCTTCATCTTCTTTATGACTTTGAGCCAAGGTTATAAAGCCGTCGAAACATATGTGTGTATTTTCAAATTGGTACAATATACAGTCCACAATTTTTCCAACGCAATTGATTTGAATTTTTCGGATAGTTTCGTCCCGTAAACAGTCAACTGTTACATCTCCAGATACAATTTCTCCAGACGTGTAACAAAGAGTCGGTTTGGAAAGAGTAACACTCAAATTTACAGAGTGCGGCATTACAGAGCGTGGCATTCCTGTAATAAAATGTCAGAATTATTTTATTTATTTATTTTTATGTAAAAACTATAAATAAGTACAAATTTATATTATATGCTTTATTAAGTTTCAATTTAGAATATAAATGGCGATTGTAATATCGTCACACTAATTATTGTCTGACAAACTACATTAGAGCCTTTTTAAATCTAAACTGTTAGCTAGCTTTTGTTACTATGGATAATTAACTTATCAGTTACCTTATCAGTTTTAGTAACAATGGAATTTTTCAAAAAGGCTCTAATTCACTTTGTCAGACAATCAAAGGCATAATCAAAGAAAAGAAAAATAAAGTTCTGGTCCAGGCAATTATTGCTAAACTTTTATAACTTTTGCTCTAAGACTGGCAGTTTTACAGGTGATCGAACAAATATAATTTTCCACTAAGTACTGAAATATTTTTTTATATTCATGCAATTCATGCAGATGTTTCTGAACAAGTACTATTTTCCACATAATGCCTTGACCCGCCAATAGTTTTTTCACAAAATGCCTTGACCCGCCAATAGTTTTTTCACAAAATGCCTTGACCCGCCAATAGTTTTTTCACAAAATGCCTTGACCCGCCAATAGTTTTTTCACATAATGGCTTGACCCAACTTTTACTTTTCACATAATGCCTTTCCAAATTAATGTGACGATATGTAATTTTAGGTAATGTGCTTCGATGTGCTTTTTATTGGTGCTCCATAATTAAAAAAGTCCCATTTCGTATTATTTTTTAGTGTCGAACGTATTTGTAGAAAGTAAAATTTATTTTCACTATCTCAAACGGTTAAAAACAGTCAAGTCAAAGGACATTTTTAACAGTAAATATTGCAGCACATTGTTGATTGTTGATCAACAACAATCATAAAACAGAAGCAAAGTTATTACTTTATTGTGGAGTTATTGATGGAATATTGATCTAATATATTTTCAATACCGGGATTGGAATAAAAGAAAGAATCTATAAGTTTTGGAGACTTTTAGACTTTTGTCGTTCTTCGTTGAAGCTTCTGAGCCTCTAAATGTGACCCTGCAAAGAATATTTCTGCATGGGCGAGGAGATCTAGATTACACTTAGCTTTAGCTACGGATTTGAATTTGCATTTTCAGACAGCGCGCAGCTTGTTTAGTATAAAATTGGAACATTTAATATCTTAACTAATATGGTATGTTAGTAGGAAATATAGTGGCTCAAGGTGACTTTCATTTACATTCATCACTGAGGTCGGGTAAGTAGCGGGAGTGGGTATTAGAAATGAGATTAGCAATGGTATTTATTTACATTTCTACTTTATTGCCTGTTGGCCTGTTGAGTCAGCGATCTGCAAATCTCAATGTTTGCATAGGTAATTGGATAGATTATTAGCAGCAGTGTTGAAACAACGGAAGATATATAACACGGACTTGTTGAAACATTTAGGGGAAGCCAAAAAACCTATTTCTTACGGAAGAAAACGAAAATTGTGAAAAAGATGAAATTTACGAAAAAAATATGGAAATCACAGTAAGATATGGAAGTTAAGGAAGATGGAAATCACGGGAAAATACAGAAATTGGGGTAAAATGAGAATAATCCTGTTAAAGTAATATATTATTTATAAAACTTAGGTAGAAACAAATTGCAACACTGAAATAAGTGGAAAGCAATATTCTATAACATACCGTAGGCACCGGTTTAATTTATCACCGAGGTCGGTTAAGTGATTAGACTTTTGCGCTATTAGAAATGAGGTTAGCAATAACAATATTTTAGCCTGGTATGCATCTGCATTTCGACTTTATTGCCTGCTGAGTGCGCGACCTGCACAATCTCAATGTTTACATACGTAATTGGATAGATACCATATAATAGCATCAGTGTTGAAAGAACGGGAGATTGTATCTAGATGCCAATTTTATGGGCACCAAAAACCTTGTTTGTACGGAAAAATACGAAAATGACGAAAAAATATGGAAACTAAGTAAAGATTGAAATCATGTAAAAATACGGAAATTACGGTAAAATGTGAATAATCCTGTTCCAGTAATGCAGTATTTATGAACGCTGGGAAGATACAAATTGCAACACTGAAAAAGTAGAAACCAATATTGTAGAACATAAAATTATGTTCTAGAATAATGCTGTCTACTTTTTTCCCTTATAAAGCCAGCTCATTTCAGGTACTAGAATAGTGAGAACCATAGTTGCGGGTTGCGGCCATAGGGTTCTAATGGGCCCAGGTGGAAAATTTGGTTGATTGGAACTGAAATAACCGAAAATACCCGTTTTTCATATTCCAACGTTGTAGGCTTATAAAAAACGAAACAAAAAATAACCTAATAATAATAGATAGTTGGTATAGAAAACCTCATATTATAGTAAAAAAGTAAACTGAGGCTGCAACGCCCGTCATTGGATTCGCCAAAGGGAGGAGAGTAAATGGCTAGGTATTTAAATAACCTTGATCACAAATATTCAAACTTGTAGTCGTGTTTTAGCTTTGTTTGACCAAATTATTATTAGCCATAATCAATAATCGTATTTAATAATCGTAAAATTTGGTAAAAATGTATTTTTCGCTAAAAATGAGTAAAATTCAAAAAAGACGTAATTGCAAGTGTTTTAATCAGCTTTTTGGAATCAGTGAGCCACTTATAGAAATCATAGAAGGAAAGCGGATAATACATAAGAAAGGGCCTATAAGAGAAACGTTAGATTTTGTCTGTCTGCTTGTCTGTCCCTGCGTTTGCTACATAACTCAACAACTTTTGAACCAAATTGGTCCAAACTTCACATATGGCATCTAAGAGTTTTCACAAACGTGTCATTTAAAAAATGGGGTTCATCGGTTACATCCTTCATGACCTAGGTCACAGATAACGTCACGTTCCAAATGTTCCAAAAATGATTTCGAGTGTCGTAACTCAAGAACAGATGGCCAAATTTGTTGAAATTTCCCATAGACTATCTGGGGTTCTCAACAAAGGTGTCAATAATTATGACAATTCGGACCATCAAGGGCGTATACAGGGTGGGAACAATTACCCCAAGGGCAAGGAAACAAACAATAAGAAGCAATTGACACAATGCCAGGTCAGTACATGCCAAAAATGCCTCTCAAGTCACCCAAAAAAGCGTATCAAGCTACCCAAAAAAGCGTCTCAAGATATCCTAAATGTCTCCACAACTTTTCTATCGTTTTTCTATGGTTTATTTATTAACATTAATTTTTTTTACGAAATAATCTCATGTTTCAGCTCCACAATAAATTCTCTGCAACTGGAGGATGCAATTAGAGCTACACTTAACTGTTACGAGTAATTAGAGGTACACAATATACTTAAATATATCAGTTAAAATAAGTTTTCACGAATAAAAGGTATTTCAAGAAAATTGTTCTTGAAATATACATTGAAGAATAATTTAATTATAGGTACCTTCCGGAATGAAAAATTCTTTTAATTGATATATTTAAGTATATTACGTACCTATAATTACTCGTAACAGTTAAGTGTAGCTCTAATTGCATCCTCTTTGCAATTAATGAGGAAAATTATTTTTTGTAAAACTTAATTAATTTGCAAAACCAAGGTATGCGCCAATGCCACAATGTTGTAAAACATTTATTTCTCTAACAATATTGATTCAGTCATGATTGTAACTATGGACAGAACCTTTGAGACAGGGCCCCACCCAGAATTTTTTAACATACAGTAGATTATTGTATAGCGTGTATGGTATAATATATTATGTAAATCTTATAAATGCTACGAACATTTATATAATAATAATCTTAGGTAAAATAAAATTAATTACAATTGCTTTAATACGTTTTAATGTTTTCAATTATTTTTTTACAATGATACTTGATTCAGTACTCAGCTTGGATGTTGGTTATAAACGACAATTTACAACTATACAACTTACAAATAAAAACTTTTACTCCGAACTTCACATTGTGTAAATATAACTGAACTATATTTCAGTCATGAATAAAAATTAACTAGCTATTGTAATTGTATTACATGTTGTACTGATAAAAACAAATAAAAAACATACAGCACGTTCTCTAATTTGAAGACATAATTAATAAAGTTGTTAGTCAATTGAAATTTTTGGAAGGATGTAAGCTATTCAAAAACAATTTATTGCAGCAATACTATTTTTTTTAATAATTCATATTCTTAATAATGACATCTCATAGTCGGGCAAACAATCATCGCCACTCTGCTTATCCTCTGCTCCATGTAACCCTTCTGAACAATGTGCACCAAAAGCACCATCAGCTACGACATCATCATAAGATGGAGGGGGCTCCATCCCTAAACGAATTTGCTCAGGAGAAACTTGTTTATTCTCACCGCTCTCAGAGACAAATGGATAATTATGATTAATAATAATGTCAGGGAGAATCGTTGAAGCTGGCAGCGAGGGAAAGTTAGTCACATTTTCTTGACTGAAATCAACCGGAGGTTCAGTATCGCTTCTGTGAGGAATTGTCCCAATTATAATTGGCAAAATCAATCGCATAGTCTTCATACCGCAAACTTTGATTTTCATTAGCAGATCGTATCCGACCTGAATACACCCATCATCTATATGAACCGCAGTTGAAATATGATTAAGAGGGATTTGTAAGGTTTCACCCATACATTTTTTTTCCTGAGCGGAAATCCAAAATTCTTTTGAAGCACTGGAAAGTTTTTTATAGTAGCACGATTCAAGGGGTGCGCTAGAAAGGCTACGTAAATGTGTGCTTGTTAGTCTGTCGCGTGGGGTTCTTATTCCGTTTAGAGTAAACTTATAATATTGGACAAGACTGACAGTAATGGAAGTTAAAATCTTTCCCACGGTTTCGTTACTAATTTCGAAATCATAGAGCAAAAGTTCTCCGGGAACATATCCAGTTTTTGGCAAATATAGTGTAGACCTTAGTTTCCCAAAATCCCGAAAGAAAATCCCAAAAGAAAAATCCCGTACAATTTCCTTCGTATCACTTACAGATTTTGAGTTTGTAGATGAAATTACATTATTTAAGTCTAAGACAGCTTCAATATTAAAGAAAAATTTTCCAGATTTGGTATTACTACCGACACCTCTTGTCAAAATGGCTTGAGCGTAGTAAACTGTGTTTACAAAACCACAACTGAAACTTGATGCAACCCATAATGGCAATGTAAAAGCAAAAAGGAACTTGTGGCGACCCTTGTGAAGTGTAAAGACGTATTTATCTTCTTTATGACTTTGTGCCAAGGTAATAAACCGGTCAAAACATATGAGGACTGTATTTTCAAAGTGGCACAATATACTGTCCACAATTTTTCCAACGATATTGATTTGAATTTTTCTGATAGCTTCGTCCCGTACAGATTCACATGTTACAATTCCAGATACAATTTCTCCTGGCGTGTAACAAAAAGTCGACTTGGAAAGAGTAACACTCAAAATTGCAGAGCGTGGCATTCCTGTAACAAAATTTTATGAATATTTTATTTATTTTTATGTAAATATTTTATAACAAGTATAACTAGGTATATAATGAAAAGTTTGATATTGTAGCTTAGGAGTGTGTTATGCCTGACGATGGGTCCTTTATTTATGCGGGTGGAATGACGGCGGGTTAATTTGGTTCTCCAAGGGTTCTAAGGCAGGAAAGCGGGGCCCTTAAATAAATGCTCTGTTGGACTCAAGCGGGCAGAATCTCTTTTGCACAATTTTAGTTTATTAAGACAGGTAGGGCAGGTAAGTCTAAATTATTCATAACAGAAAATCAAATGAGGGCACAAAACAACATTACACACATCACCTCATACACAATAATGCCAATCAACAAAATACACATTTCAAAATTAAATGCAGGTAGGCAGGTACATAAAATTCATGAAAAGAAATGAATAAAGTTTAGGGAACGATACAAATTAATTTACCTGTGTGACTCGGAATGAGTCACACAATCCCCAAGAAAATACCAGTCTTCAGTCTGGACCAGGGATGAGGACGGGACAAGAAGAAGATTTGGAGGGACTGCCGAATTTGAGCTCATATCTAGAGCTATGCCGATAGGTAAGTGAATGGAATTCTCTCGTGCAATGTACAATGAAAACTGCACGAGAGATTTCAGAATGTGCTGGAAGCATATTTTTGGAAGTACGCGCGGCAAGGAAAAGTTGAGCGAGAATATCGCTCTCATCCGCCCGAGTTAAATATAATCCCCGTAGTGGATTGTTCCCCTCTGGTCGGGACTGATGAAAAGTTTACAAAGCTGTGAGAATCATAAATGGTATAAAATATTAGAAAAACTATACTAAAAATTAATTAAGAGGTTTTAGATTCGCGGTAGCTTATTTCTTGAGGTTCTTGAGGTACTCTAGTGTCTGACTGGACGGAGGGCACGCTGTGAGATGATGAGGGGATTCGCACGTGGTACTTTTGATGGAAGAGGGTTCGAAGTCCAGGTGTAGTATTTTGATACCACTCAGAACACAAATCGCAAAGAGGCAGTGCATCATCAGTTGCAGTTTGGTAACAGTCACGGCAGAGCAGACAGACTCGATTTAAAAGAAACTCGAATTCCGGGATTCTGGTAGTGGGCTCACATTTGGTTGGTCTCTGGGGGTTAACGTTGTGCTGTTGTGGAGGGCCATGATTAGAAATAGATGAGTCTTTCCTAGCACCAGCATTAGAATTATTTTGAAAATCATCATTATAGTTAATAACCCGTGTGCAAATATCATTAGACGTTAGGCCAAAATAATTGAATGAAATACCAGGACTTACGACATCATTTACCAAATCAGAATTACATGCAGGTAGATCAGTGACTCGATTGGACATCCGTACTGCAGAAGTACGGCTCTGGGAAATTTTGTGTGTGGAATTGGAAACTCCATGGGATCTTGAGGGGCTCTGAAGGTTCTCCTTACAGTGTATCGTGCTGGAAATTGGAACGCTGAATGAGATGGAGGGAGCACCAGGAGATCGCTTCTCATGTTTGCTTGAAGGTCTCAAAATGGAAGAGAGGACTCGCTTTGAAGTGGACGGAGTGTCAACAGGAGCGATTTCAGGGGTCATCCGTGTCGAATTAGGATTCTCACGGCTCTTATGTATGGTCTCATTTGTAGTTGGAGCTACAGTGGAGGAAATTTTAGCGGTTTGGGACATCCGTGTAGAATGATCACGGTTCAGTGGTTCGTTTGTAGCGGAGGGACGGACTTGTGGCATCCGTGTAGTTTGAACACGGCTCTGTTGTTGTCGGTTCAGTTTCGCCCGAAGCGGAAACGAATCATCGACATTCGAAGGCTCAACCGACGATTCATCAGCTTCGTCGGCACTGGAATAGTGAAGAGCAACAGACGGAGCAGACAAAATTTCTTCGAAGACT
>JAQFYB010006050.1:0-12903 GCA_034694085.1 Pogonognathellus longicornis | reverse complement strand
CCAACAAACGCAGGATAGTGAATCGTGCTTATAGTCAACCTCGTGAGGTCTCCGTAGCTTTGCTTGATATAAGTTTTTTAGTCTCACAATCAGTACTACAACTTCTTACAGTTTATCTATCTCTTGAGATCTCTGTTGCTTAGCTTGATACGAGTTTTAATAAATTCATTTAGTATTTACATTCACATTTGTATGATTTGATTTGATTTGTATATAATACACTTATAGAGCATTAATTTCAAATCATTCTTACATGAAGTGTCCCATTCGATATTACGACATGCGACATAGAATTATAGTAGTCATCGATAAATAAAACCATTCAACTGTCTTTCTGTTTCAACATAATCAGGAAATGAAATTCTTTTTACTTAGAGAACAACTCACTGTAGTGTTTATCATTTAATCTGTGTTCTTTGCTTTTGTTTAGTGAATCCAATCATCCACAGCATAAAACTCTGTTTAAACTGTTGATAGAATTCATGTTTTCATATAAGGTACTTCAATCTCAATACAATATTAGGTAGGGTTGGTATTGTCTACCTATTAGAGGTAGATTTACAAAACACCAATTTATTATTAAGACTTAAATCTCCCTTTTATTTTTTAGTCCATGTTTACAATCGTACTCACATTCATGCTGCAAAATGCCATCGAAAAGGATTTAATATTTGAAAAAATTCAAATTGAAACGTTGAAAAAAAAATTCAAAAAAGTATAAACATAATTTAGATGAATAAATATCAGATCACTGTTGCATGTAAATGTGCATAAAATAAAATATTAGAAAACTGTATGAAAAGCAACGCTTGCTCGATAATGAGATAATTTTATAGACGAAACTAAATGGTAAATTCCAGTAATTTGAAACTATACATAATACAGTAATTATGTTCTTGTTTTATGTAGTATCTCTGAACCATTGTTAGCGCATCTGCATTTACAAACATAAACATTACAGAGTTAATTAACGGAAATAAAAAGCTTATTTGCATCATCTTCCTACACTGTATACAGAAATAATGCTTTCATCACTTAATTACTTCATTTGTTCCGCCGCAACTACTCAACTACCTTTTATAACAATTATTGAATCATCACACTAATTTATCAGATAAAAATACTCTTCCACCACCGGATTCTTAAGAGTCAATCTTACCTTTAAAAATTTAAGACAAGGATTCATCAATGATAATTACTACAAGCTCTATTCCATGTAGGTAGTTACTTACACTTTCATTAAAAGACCTCCACTTCTACACACAACATTGTACTAATACTACCGCGTCTTATTTTTCATTCTTGGGGCTATACATACAAATACTGTATTTCTATACTAGGATGACGGGATCCATTGTAGACGATATTCTAAAGGATTGAGTCATTTTACAGTTACACTTATTGACTTGTGAACATTGAAACTGATTAGGTGGTGAGTGTTGAGAAGTCTGAAGGTAGGTCAAAGTGTAAGATCAAGCTTAATAACCATAATAACGCACAATGAGCTAATAAGATGACAGCTAACACCTTCAGGCTACTTAAAGTCTAGCTAATATAATACTCAAATCAGCGTAACAATATAATTTAATCCTGCTGCTGATATAAGATTGACATTTGCGATTAGATTCATACTAATGGCTCTTGCATTGCATTGTGCAGTTCACTTCACCCTCACGCTTCTCTCCATTATATAATAAACACATCACGAATCACGACATCCAAGCATTAAAGCTTTATCGACAAAATAAATATAACGCATGCATTCCTTGTTCTAGTAACAATATTTTTCTCATCACCCACAAATTTTATACTTCATTTATATATCATGTAATCCTTTTACTTGTATATTTAGTGAAGACAAACCATACAAGCCTAGTTGAAGTTTGCTTTTAATTCTTCCCTAAAGCTGAAAAGGTGTTTTTACTATCATTTTAGATAATATATATATTTTAAGACAAATAATTGTTTTGTGTAATAATTATAATGAACTGAAAAGTGTAAGTTGAGTTTATGAAAGAGAATATTAAGCCCTAAGGTGAAATAAATGGGAAAAGGTAACCAGTAATATTATAAATGCATTGCAGCTAGGATTATAATGACTGAATTATTTCATACCTAAGTACTCAATGTTAGTAAGTCACATAACGACATAACCCAGCATTTTTAGTAATGATTTTGTGTGATCACTTGATAGGCTAAGGTCGCAATGTCTGTGATCCATAAATCCATATATAAAACAAAGAGACGAATAGTACATGGCATATTTTTGTGTGTGAATGTGCAACGGAGAGCCAAGTTAGCATTGTTTATGCTGAAGGCAATATACATTTATCTATGTTAAGAAATTTTTTCACGATTTAGTCCAATTTTCGTGCTAATAAGCATTTTTGAACTGCAGCGTTTATGCAAAATGTGTAACACAATCTTTTAGTAAATCCAATGCATTCTTAATACGAGTATTTTATTACACTCCATGAAATTGTTTGATACATCTTGTATGACATAATTCACAGTTCTCATTCGTTTTGTATGTCACAGTCTTTGGTGTGCATGTGCATTTACTTATTACAAACAAACACAGATCATTTATTTGTCTCACAGCTCTAAGATTTGTGAGCACGAACATCCCAACTACACTTTGTACGAATAATTGTTATTTCTACACAACTTTTTATCATTTCTGTGGTATTCTAGTGGTCTTAAAAAACATACATACATACATTCATACATAATATTCTTATATAGGTAATAAAATCTTAAACCATCATTGCATTGCATGTATTATACAATAGAAACCGTTTATGGCTGCAAAATGACTGTAGGAAATTTTGTACAAGGAGTTGAAATGTTATTACTCAATGCACGCACACAATAATACTTATACAGACATAATATCCATATTTACTTGCCCTATACCCTACACACAAATAATACTACTAAATCCTACGTACTAATTTACAGCTTTAACTTTCATACATTAGTGTGTAGTATTTTTCTCTGTGTCAGTTGGTTTAGTTTGCAGTTGATCTTGTTATGTTGAGCTAAATACTACATTTTACTTTTCAGCAGGCCATACTTGTACAGTTAAGATTCTATATACCTTAATACATGTATTACATTTTACACAATGTACAATTTTATATTTAAATGCTTACGTTCCTTCAACCTACCTATAGTAGCAATGTTTACGTGTGAACTAACAAAGGAAATGTTGGTCGGAAATAATTAATAGCAATCACATTAGCTGGATTACACAAATCGTTATAATGGCAATTGGATTTTTACGTTAAATACAAAGTATAGCTCTAATATGTGGATCAAATTACACACGAGAGTAAAAAAGTCGTAGTGGCAATAACACAATAGATGCAATTGTCAACTGCTGTTACTGTGTATGTGAAATGTAATGTAATCAAGACTATAGAAGAGTGTCCGTTGTCGCATGAATGTACGAAATATATTTGTAGTTGCATCATTTGCATCTGTGTCTCTCTCTATGAGTCTGTGTGTATCTGTGAATGAAAAATGAGAAATAAATAGTATTCAGTGCACGTAATGACATGTAGAGAGAATAATGGATGTGGAATGTGTAGACTGCTAGTTATAAATAGATTACACCACTGGACTGGACTTGTCAGTTAACGCGTGTTAAATCATTATATTATTTATGTATACCTGTTTATTTTTCCTTGTTTGTAATTTTTAAACCTATTAACACACATGAAGACAGGTACATGGTTGCTCTGCTTGAATTTGTAACAATGTAATGAAATCTCTCAAGTAGTGCTATTAGCGTTTCTTTGCTTATTGACTCAAAGAATTTTATGCACGTTGTGAATTTATTTAGGCAATAGTGCACTTTTCCTTGTCATTTCCGTCAATTCCTTCCTATTTTCTTTTGTAGGTAGTAATTCGTGGAAAAACAATAATTACTGTGGTATACGTACTTAACCCAGCTTATATTATAGTAACTATTTATGATGAATTACAGACACATTTTAAATGTGATTTCCTTAAAACTATCAAAATACAGTGTTAACCTATATCACACTTGTACTGTGTAATACTGCTATCATTAATGAGTTCTCTGAGCTGATTATGTACATAGTAGAATAAAAACTTGATGAAATTCGTTTGAAGGGATTCGCTGAGATTTGTTAGAGATATTAAATGTCAGTAATTGTTGCAAGTACTAAATACTCATTAAATTACGTTTTGTGCACTTTGTGTGTTTAAGGTACACTTGCAGGCGGATACTACTTCAAAGAATAAATGAGAGATGAAAATGAAAGAAAGTAAAACAAGTTAAGATCTGATACGATACGCTGTGCTTGGCCAACACTTTAACTCTGTAATATCAACTTATTAAAATGTATGATGTGTAAAAGTTGGTGTTGATATTTTATTTTGATATAAATATAAACACAGTGTATATGTATGTATCTCACTTATGAATGATATAAAGAGTGCAGTGTAAAATTTCGTGGCTAATAAATGATAACACAACAAGACACGGACCAACACGACATTGCACATTATAACTTCTGGATGAGAGTTAAGATTCTCACATCAGATTCATTCCGTATACAAGATACAAGCCCAAGACGAAGAATATTATGAACAGACTTATGTAATCCTCCTGTTATACAAGTATACAGTATACGACAGGCTATATGAATTAGACTTAGACTACTAAACTAGTTTTTTAATTTAAACCGTTTAGCTGTTCACGATATACCTAGAATTATGTAATGTAGAGCAATTGTGAATCGTCACACTTTTGTTAACAACGACACGGAGTTTTATGTTTCCGTCATTTTATCTGAGCTTGTAACTCTGTCGGTCTTTATTGAAGAGACAGGCAAATCAAGATCAGCTTTTAATACACTGTAATATTACAATGATACGATCGCTCAAGTCAAGACAACACAAACCAAAGAAACAAATGTACAGATATCGAATCAGATAGTGTCAATTGTAGCGTTAGCATTAATATTATAGTCTATGCGTTAAAAAAAGTAAAGAGCCAATTCTATATACTTATAGTTATTATATTATGTAAGCTACTTTACTTTACTTATGTAAGTATACATACTTACATAAGTCGAGTTTAATAACCACATTTACTGTACCTACTACAGGTATGTAATTTACTTAATGTTAGTTAAATCACTGAGTAAAGAAAACAATTAAAACAATGCACCTAAGCAATAATTGATAATCCTAAATGGATAATTACAGTAAAATAAAAACTACTGGGTATACAATTTATTGATATTAATGTACGATCAGAGCTAGGGAATTTCATTAAATTGTATAATGAAAAATTATTACATTTTGAATCAATCAATCAAACAGACATTTAAAAAGTAATTTATCAAAATTTAGCCGTTTATTGATTTCATGTTGGAATCATTCATATGAAATGATTTAAATATTTACTATGATACATATATATACTAATACTTCAGTAGCTCGGTTTCACTTTTTTACAAATTAAAATGATAGGCAATATCTAGGAGATTATTTTCCCGATAATGATCAACATAATTCCACAGGTTCATAACCGGAGCTTTAATACATGCATACGACACATAAAAAATTGAGTGTTCAAGCTTAAATCACTTTTACAAGTTTTAATAGGTCAAATTAATTATTAATTGCTTATATTATTACTGTATAGAGATATTAACTAAAAATGTGATAGTCAGTTTTGATTCATTGTTAAACGATTAACAAATTAGAGCAAAGCCAAATACTTTGTGCAAAATAGCTGTTACTACCAAACATTATAATCAAAGTCATTTTAAGTTGATTTCACACCAAGTTAATGCGATAACTAAAAGAATTTGCACAATGCAAATATAATATTTAACGAACGTGAGAAGGTTGTTGGGTATCCACATGGTGTCTTTATACAAACCGATGCATGAAACACCAAAACATGTCAAAACACAAAGCATTTTTCATTTTACTATCTTTAACTGCAATAATTCAGTCCTAAATAGTAATCTTGACACTCATATTGGAGGTATTGCTACCAAAGCCAACAAATTCTCATTCATAAACACCTATGGCAAATCTACCATAGCTATGTATATTATCTTTATTTTCGCAATATCTTGAGCTTATTATTACTATTTCCTTTAAGTACCTACCTACACTGCATGGAGTAGTACGTCATGAAAGGACTAAATCAACTATTCGTTTAATAAAATTAGACACTTAGGTAGAATTGAGGAATCTGAGTTAACAAAATCTTGTATAAAATGGTTAATTTCAATTCAGACATGTATTCCGAAAGTGTAAATTGAGCACAAGTATTAAAATGAATTGATTCATTTACTCATTGTCAGTAAAACACGGAAGGAAAAGGATGTAATGTAATTAAGTGTGAAGTTAAATATTGTTGTAAAAACGAAAGCCACCTACCTTCTTATCACAAACACAATTACCTCCCCACAAGCCACAACGTATAGACATAAACAGAAATATTCAGTTCCATTGTAAATGACAGTGTACATTTTAATTATAAATGAATATTATATCTACACTAAGATTACTAATTCCATTACACTATAATGACAATGAGATATTATTAATATACATTGTGATAATGTAGGATTGTACTAAGGCATGCCATAATACTCATACATTTCTAATAAACACAAAGCCACATTTGTGGCAAATAAAAATGGCAATGATGATTTAGTGGCTATATAGATATTTCATGTAATATGCTTTTTGCATACCTGTATTTGTGTGTACTTATTTATTTCGTTAAGCTGTATATTATAGCTTGTATTTTTATTGTACCTTACCAAGGTGTTTGAAATTGAAGAGGAATTGCGGTAGGATATAGTCAGAGGTTCATCATAGCACCATTAGAGTACAAAATGAATAAATAATGGAAAGAGGAAATGTATTAGGTAATGCTATAAAAATGTGAATTAGCATTGCCATTTCCCACGCTCTTGGTTTAACTACTACTACACTACTATCACATACTGCACATTCGATACGACACGAACGAAAGCTGTACCTAAACAATAACAGTACTGACAAACAATGAGATATAAATTAAACTACATACACTTTGTATCCAATGTTTATGCTAGTGAACTGAAAATGACTTAGTTGTTTCTGTGTCTTGTTTGTGTTTGTATAATTTACATTTTTATGGTTTTTGAACTGATTGAATGAAACTGAAACATTTTTATCATTTCTTTGGCCCCCAAATGACCGCATATGAAATGAAGAGATTCTAATTAACTTGTACAGAAATTATTTTTATTCTTTTTCATTTAACTGAGTCATGTTTATATTTCCACGAACAGAACTACCTAGGTAGTAGGTACCTTTATACAATAGTGTGATACTACAAATAGCTAAGAATGAATAAAATAGACATAATTTGCAGAAAGTATATTTGTACTAGCTTTTTCTGCCTTAACCTTAGTTATACATATTATAGTATTGTTTAAGGCTATCTATGATGAATGAATGTTTAATTATCTTTACCTATGCATATGGTGGGAGCAAAAAAGTTAACCGACCAACTGTAAATCATTTAGCAAAATAAACAAAAAATCTCACTTTCGTTTTCATAATTAATATATAATAATAACTACATAAAGTGTTACTGCTATTATACTTACAAACTATTCTCTACTAGACTATTATAAATAAATCCATTCTATTGATATCAATTTTCATCAAGACGTATAAAAATAATATTTCTTTATCATCGTTACTAATTTGCTAATAAAATTTCGAATCCGTATGACTCAATGTGTCCAATGCTAAATGAACAACAAAAAGTCAACTTCAACTTAAAATATGAATTAATAGAACACATTTCAATTATTTGATAGTGGAGAATTTAATTTTCATCTAATAATTAAATACAGGTAAATTAAAAATCTAATCCTATTGAGGATATCTGCCAACAATATAAAAATAATACCTGCTCAAAGTCAATATTTTTTGGAAAAATTGGATTGATTTATCATTGATATTTATAAACACTAATAAATTCATTATTCAGTCTGTAGGAGAAATTAGCTTGCATGAAGTAAATTTGTAGAATTCGTATCTTATTTTTATTTATGCAACTTATGTACAAGTGTGCAGAATAAGTACATGTATTATGTATTCTGCACTGTTATGTATGCACTCAACAAGTTGAGATTGGAATGAATGCTATGTAATGTGTAAAGCATTGAGTAGGTAAATACATACATGGTGGTAGTAAGCAAAATACACCTTTCTGCAAGTTGAGTTGAGACTGAAAGGGAAGGAAGAATAATAAAAGCCATGAAAAATGTTAAGCTTACTCCGTTCGTCTTATGCAGTGTATTATGTAGGTAGGTAGGTAAATAATAATATTAGCATTAGTAAGGTGGTAGTCTCATTTGTGTATATTTTGATATGAATGAATGCTATTGTTGTGTAGAAGTGATGTGTGCAGTCGTAATTCGTAATAATAAGATTATGTACGAGAGTAGGTATCTTCAAGGTATTTCTTATTTATTATTGTTGTATAAGACGCACTATGCAATTTCGTCCCTTCTATGCCATTATCCGTACTACTAATGTAATACCTACCATGAACAGGGAATATATGGTAACCTATAGGCTAAAGCTAAACAGAGGTCTTTTAAATGCAAACTAAAATGTATGTATGTACGGTACAATATTACGATCGTGTTCTTGTGCACATTTGCATTAATGTGCTTTGATATTATTATAGCACGGATTTTGTTTGGCTTGCTTGTATTTTTGATATTAGTGGAGTACACTTATTACATGGGCTTGTTGGGGAGTCTGTAATAAATAAGCTACTCCTTTCATGATAAGTTTCATGTTTGACTCGTACTCGACTTCTTGGATCAATTCTGTCTCAAGAACAACACCCTGATTTCGGTTACTATAAAAGCATGAGAGAACTTTTCTCGTCAATTCATATCAACACAAATATTCAACAGACAAATAACACTTGAGTGCTTTGAAGTTTCAACTCTTAAAAGTTTCCAGTGTTTTACTAAATTATTTTACAATGGCTCTTGCTAAGGTGAATAAAATATTTTCAAAATTTTATATTCTACCAGTGTTGTATAATTAACTTGAGTTTTTCTTCCGCTGCATATGGAGATTGTTTCTTAGTTTGTGTGTTGTTTTTGGAAAAATTGGTTAGAATTGTTTAAAAATTATTTTCCATACATTAAATACATTTGTTTTTCGTAGTTGGTGATCATAGCACTCTTCGGATGTGCTTCTTCGCAATATTATGATGGAATCGGAGCTGGATATGGAGCTGCACATGGATATGGAGCAGCACATGCTGGATATGGACATGGACATGGATACGGACATGCTCCTCATCATGGACACGTTGCAGCAGCACCTATTCATGGACATTATCAACCAGCATTGGCCAAAGTTGCCATTCCAGCAGTAGCTAAACAAGTTGTTGACTATTACGTAAGTTTTTAATTTTAAAAAATAGAACGTGAAGGATACAATTGCATACCTAAGCTAAATGCAATGCAGGTTAATAATATGTTGTGTACGTGTAATTAGTATGGTCTTTTAAAAGGTGTTTTTGTAAATTAATACGATCCCTTTACAGTCAAAACCTCAATACAGCTTTTCATATGGCGTTAACGATAAATTAACCGGTAAGTAAAACAATTCTTTACTTGCATGCAAAAAATTGGAATAGAAATTAAGTATCTATAAATGAAACAGAGTACCTACAGTCTCAACTCAATCAATCCACAAGTATAATTGCATGGTACAATACCATGTTAGAAAAATGTAGCATGTCAATTTTATGTTCATATATTTGGACTGTAGATTGCAAATAAGTATAAAAGTTAAAATTGTGTATTTATATTAAACTTAGTTACATAGAAAATTCCATTAGTGTTTTAAAAAGCTTTTAAATTTTTCGGTTTGCCTGTCTAAACCAATTCATTTTCTGATGGTTGTTTGTAAGCAGATAGTTTTTATTGTTTGGACTAACACACACGTAACATTACACTAGCCTTCTTATTGTTCTTAGTATGCACTACCCAAAGTATCAATCAAATTATCAAATGCTACTCTTTAAGAATCTAGTAATATTAAGTATAAAATCTCATATAATTAAAATTTCACTATGAAATTACAATGAAAGAAAATATGTTTATGGACAAAAGGTGATGTTAAGCAACAACATGAGACGAGAGACGGAGACGTTGTGAAAGGACAATACTCTTTAGTCGAAGCTGATGGTTCCATCCGTACTGTAACATACACCGCGGATGCTTATAATGGATTCAACGCTGTCGTTGACAAGACTCCTGCCATTCATCCTCCACCAGTCAAAGCCATTGCTCCAGTTCCAGTAGCTGCACCTCTTCTTGCCAAAGCTCCACTTTATGGACACGGTAACTTTCATTTTTAAATTAAACCCGTAGACAAAAAAATTAAAGGAAAATAGTTTTCTTGTAATAGGGAAGGTAGGTAAAACCATTGGCATGTACAAACTTTATAGTTTCGAGGAAGTGTTAATTACAAGACTGAATTTTTCAAAAATACTAAAAAATTATTTTGGAAGAAAATAATATTTGTTTTTCGAATTTTTGGTAAATTTTAAAAATAATTTATTCAAGGTCACGCTCACGGACATTACGGAGGAGAACACCTCCACGGATATGGAGCACCAATTGTTAAGGTAAACTCTTCATATATTTCTTTCTAAGTAAACTCACATAACTAAAATAAACCTAAGGTTTTATGAAAATTCACAAAGCAAGTTTCATTACACAAATTAAACTCACAAAAATCTTATAAATGCTAAAAAATTATTCAGCAAGCTTTATAGGAATTCCCATCCATCCTTTGCACTCTTGGAGGCATAGTGCACAAACCATGGCAAATTGCACTTGTGAATATAAAAAACTAACTAATGACCACATGTATATTGAAAACATTGTTATATATAGCGATACTTTCAGGCTACTCCCGTTGTAAAAGCTGTCGCTCCCGTTCATCACCATGCCCAACCCGTTTACGCTCACGATTACGAAGGTGGTCATCTTGGACATCATGGAGGACACCTTCACCACGGTTTAGCAGCTCAAGCTTATTCTCCTTATCATCCTAATGCCATCGGAGGTTATGGAGGTTATGGAGTTGGTCCTGTAGGATATGAAGCAGGATACGACTATTAAATAATTAACAAAAGAAAAATCACACTTTGTCACTACCCCGTTTAAATTTACAACAGGAACTTAGAAATTACGATGTTATCAGTTAAGGAGCACTTGCAACGCAATTATTTTATATTCTTATCATTTTACGACGGATATAGACATATTTACAAACAATCATCGCGCTTTCCGCTTTTCCCCCAAACGTTTTTGTGCTTATCTTATTCTATCATACATATATACTAATATATTTATAAATAGACACATATATATTATTCTTATCATCTCAAGATGCAAATGGACTTTTTTCGTGTAACAATACTGTTTTAAAGTAAGATTAGCGTTTAACTGAGTGTATTTAAGAATACATTGTTTAAAAAGACACATACACGGTACAATCTTTTATTCTTACACACACAAAACGCTTACGCATTTAATTGTATGTGTCGATGCGTAAACGTTAATATATTGATTTATTCTTCCTGTAACATGTTGTTCTGAAAGATTTTGTGCAAAGTAGTGCAAAATCTCTTTGTAGTAGGAAAGAAAAGAGTACATTTGATGAAAATGAATGGAAAATACGCATTTATTTATTATTGTACGTGAATTATGTGAATTTCTTACGAAATGAATTTACTTTTCTTATTCTTTACTTTACTATTACTCACTTTATACAAAACTGTTCTTTTCTTACAAACATTCAACTTTGTCTTCAAAGAAATTATTTTTCATTCTTGTTTCTTTATTCTGTTTTATTTAATTATTGTTTTGTTTTGTTCAGCATGCTTGCTTGCTAACTACCTGTGTGTACTGTGCTGTACTGTGTACTGCAAAAACAAGGTAATCGTTTTCTTTATTAAAAAACCCAACTCGTTATTATTACTGTACAAATAATTTTGCATATTTTATTGTCTCACTTACACTTACAAAATGTAATTAATACTCAAGCTACTTATTTCATACCTTTTGTGTGGATGAATGGACTGAATGGCAATTTAAATTATGCTATTTCCTATTTTTTAATTTGATATTTCTTCAGTTTCTTCCACACTTCCATACACTCACATGGTTAGTTCTAATTTTTTATGCCTTCTTCACTTGGATAATATGACACACATACTTAGCACACGTTTTGTACTATACGGATTCATTCGTGAGTAACAGTATTACAATAATAATATTAGCAATTATAATGCGACTCATATAAATTAAATTGTTATTTCTTCTTCGTAAACTTCCTTCCTTCCTTTTTAGCCGCTACATTGTTATTCTGTTGTACTTTTTATTATTCTAAGATTCCAAGCTCTACTTACTCCATTTACTATGCAATTTTTATATCCATAAGGCAAAAAAGTTGAGAACTTTTTTGGTAACATTTTTATAAAGGGCATGTACGCGTTTGCGATTATTTTGGCGATGAGAGAGTAAGGAAAGTCCTTTATTTCTTAACATTTTGTTTATTATTCACGTAAAAGTAAATACAGTGCAACATTATGGTTGCAATTTGCAACAAACGGTCTCCTTCTCGTTTTGTCTCACTTTGCCTCTCTGGTCTGCACCATTTCTCAACCCGGTGAGTTTTACTAAACTTTTTTCTTACTGCATTTTTAACTTGTCTTTTATGTTGGTACTTCTATATACTTGACCGAGCTACTTTTCTAAACGTTTGCTTCCTTTTTGCTCGTCTTCAGTGTAGTGCATGCAT
>JAQFYB010006049.1:0-12905 GCA_034694085.1 Pogonognathellus longicornis | reverse complement strand
ACTATGATGTACAATGTATGAAACTAGTTGTAGTTGTTACTGAAAATGAAACTGGCACATTAATTTGTAATAGTGTCAAAAGAGAAATACACAAATGTATTTTTATTTTCAATTTGCAGGTCCGAAATGGACACATAAAGCGAATAACAGATAATGATATTCAGTCCTTGGTATTAGAAATTGTGGGAACAAATGTGAGTACAACTTACATCACTTGTCCAGCGGATCCTAAAAAGACATTGGGAATCAAACTGCCTTTTCTTGTCATGATAGTAAAAAATATGAAAAAATATTTTAGCTTCGAAGTTCAGGTGTGTTTTTTAATCCCCAAGATTTTGGATTTTATGTTCATTTACTTATCAATTGAGTTTGAGTGTGAGAATATTGAGTGCATGTAAATATCAAATACTTTTCGATGTAACAATTTTCAGGTTTTGGATGACAAAAATGTGCGACGGCGGTTTCGAGCTTCAAATTACCAATCAACTACTAGGGTAAAGCCGTTCATATGCACTATGCCAATGAGATTGGATGATGGATGGAATCAGGTTTGTAAATAGTAAATATTCAATGTATAACACCAATAAATGATATGTCACGGTATCTATGTTGTATACAAATCTAAGTAGTTCATGCGTACAGCGTAACAGAATATTATAATTTTAGTTTTAGTATTATAAATAATCATTTGCGTACAAATATTCTTTTCCGGTCAAACATAAATTCAATTTAATTCTTACATATGTACAGATTCAGTTCAACTTAAGTGATTTCACAAGACGAGCGTATGGATCTAATTATATGGAAACTTTAAGGGTGCAAATACATGCAAACTGTAGAGTCAGAAGGGTGTACTTCTCAGATCGATTGTACGCGGAAGATGAACTTCCAGCAGAGTTTAAACTATATTTACCTATTCAAACGAAGCCTCGTGTCACATGAAAATGGAATCATCTGTGTCAGTCCACATTTTAAGCTCACATCTATAACATCTGACGAGGCTAAAGCTAACACTACCCTAAGGCCATGGAAATATACATATATATATTATGCATATTTTATATGTTTCTATGGCCTTGCACTACACAATACCTAATAATATCATTTCTATAATACTATTATAATACTAATATAATAATTATTATAAGTCATCTAGATGCAGTAGACAAAAATATTATGATAACATTTAATTTAAGGATACCTATTTCTTATAAGAAAGTAAGCTCTGCTGTCGTCGCAGCAATTGAGTAGTTCCTTCGGCTTTCTTTTATAGTTTTTGAATTGAAGTTTGTATGATATAACGGCGATTCAGCAAAGTTTTAAAGTTGCATGCTGTTTCGATGAGTTGTTCATTATGTAAATTGATTACTATATTTTTTGTTATTAAGCGATGAGCGATTTGTGTTAAAGAAATGATTGGCAAAAAACAAGAATTATTAGGCGAAGTTGTGAAATATTTTATTTGCTGAATCACAACATTTTACTGCATATCAATGTATGTTGATTACCTCAATATTAAGTATTGTTTCATCATAATTATTTGACGAAAATACTAATTACAATAAATTGCTTCGTTTTGTCAATGTCAATTAATATGTGGTGTGGTTTTCTTATAGTCAATAGTATAGCAACATTAATATTCAAACATGAACTCAAATTAATAGTTTACAAGGAATCAAATAATAATCATTTAAAATGTCCACCACTTCATTTTACACTGACCAAAACAAATGGCAAGTTTACAATACTAGAACAATGTAAGGATAATTATGTAACATTGAAAAGGTTTTATTTAATACAGCCGTAGAAGAGGTATTACAAAGGAATTTTGATTTCAAGTACGCTTTATGTTACCTCATACCTGATGAGGGCATCAAAGGACGCTGACTAGACATTGGCATTAAAGGACGCTGTAAAGATTGACTTGGTGGTGGAGCTGTGTCTCTCTTCGGAGTAGACTCTCTAGAAGGTCGTTGTGGAGGGAGTAGTGTTGCAGGCGGTGGTATAGGTGTCTTTCTCTCAACACTGAAAATAAAATTTGGTATTAGAAATGTACTAAAACTTGCTATTTTAATAAGTTTAACTTTATATTTATTGTGTTTTCCTTAAATTCAAACACCAAGATAAAAGTAGTCCTAACCTTGGCGATCGGGTGCTCCTTTTAAGTGTAAACATGCCTTTCATTTTATCCTTCAACTTCATTCCAGGCTCTTTCTCTCGTTCTTGTTCATAGTCGGAATTCAGTGATAAATCTGAACCAGCATTTGAAGCGACTCCAGCAGCCTTTACAAATTAAATTACAGTTGATGAACTCTATTATAGGTACTATTATAGTGTTAAATATAAGTCCTATTCTATAAGTGGTAATATTTTAGTCCCTCATTTTGTGTGTACCTGAACTCCAGCTTTCACGAGCCTCTCCGCAGTGGGAGTTTCTTCTATACTTTTAGACTTAACAAACTGCTTCATTTTACCCACTAGGCTTCTTGGTTTTTCACTTTTACTGGAAATAGATGACATTCTAGATAACAGAGAAACATTCGTAATCAAATATAATAAGTTAAGACGATAATTCAACATATTATGTATATAATAGTTAACATTATTACCTATCAACACTAGAACCTCTAGAAAATTGTCCGTCCTGTGATACCAGACTGGATGCACTTCCAGCGTCCGATCCTCCTTTCCAAATTTTCTAATTAACAGTTAAGAATTGGTCATTGCTCATTACTGCCCTAAATGATAACTACGCAATACTTTCCTACGTGCAATAAAACATGTGAAAGTTAACGGAGAGAAGTTTGGTTCTAACTTTTAAGATTCCTATAATATTATATGCGTTTAAAAGAGGAATGGATATTATGGTATTGACTCAGTACCTGCTCATCCGGCATTGCTACAGTTTGTTCAAGGGATACAGCTTTTCGTATTAGACTTCCCTTAGCTTGGAAGCCAACAGAAGAGTGTGCACCGAAATCACTAACATTACCTCTTCCTCCCATGTGCAAACCAGGAGCCCGACCACGAGATGGAAGCGTCAGAGTGGAGGACGAAACAGACCCTAAATAATTTAACTGTGTTCTTCCTGCAGCACCATAGTGCTCCTTCATTCCATACGACGGCATCGACACCAGGCTTTCTCTGGATTTTGGTATCTCTGCCCCTTCTGCGTCACCTGCAAATCAAATAGTGTTTCTTACGTCCTCAACTGGCATCTTATTTAGCAGTACCGAGAAAAGTGGTTGAAATATTGTTGGAAGATTATCATACCTAGAGAAGATGCACGTTTAAAAGCTCCTCGGCGTTTCTCTTTCGGGTTGTTCAAATCCTCAGGTTCAGTTAATGCCTTGATATTTTGCAGATAGTGGAGAATTTCCGTGGGACTCATTTTGGATGTTGGAGACAGACTGGTAGTGGAAGCTGTTGGATTTGAACTCGAGTTCAACTTACTTAATAGTTGGTCTAAAATCTTTTCTCTTTCCATGTACACTTTTCTGGTTTCCAATTCTTTCTTTATTTGAGCTTCTCTCTGACTCTCCAGTCGCTCCCTGTCTTTTCTTAATTTCTCATTAGCAGTTCTAAGTTTTGCATGGGCATCCCGTAATTCCAGTAGGTCTCCCTGTGATTCGCCCACTTTTCGTCTCATTTCCTCTTGCTCTTCCTCTAAAGCGCCCTTCATTTGTTCTAATCGTCTGCGGCCCTCCACTCGCTCTCTGTCTCTTTCACGTTCAATCTACGGTTGCAATAATTATTAGTTTTATTACTTCCAGAAATTGAATGTACTTTCGTTTGGCAGTTGTATCTCCTACCTCCAGTAGAGTATTTTTGAGATCTCTCGCTAAAGTAGTGGCTTCCTTTAATCTTCGTTGTTGTTCTTCTCTCTCTTTTTGCCAAGCTAATTCAATTCTTGTTCTTCCCAACGCGCTGGATCCCCGCACTCTGCCAGAACCTCCTAATAATTTCTCCTCTTCCAACTAAAAAATTAATTAATAACCGAAATAGTGTTTAACTTTATATTATATTTGTCTTTTTCATACTACTATATCTTCACCTCGTTGATTTTTTGCTGCATTTCTCCCAATTTCATTTCCCAAGAGGATTTTTCGGTGACGAATTCTGTTTTCGATCTGGATGTTTCCCGTCGGCTTTCTGACAAGTCATCTTCCAATGAAGCAACTCTGTCCTGCAATGTTATTACTGCAGCCCTCGCGCCTGTAGCAGCCTCTTCAATACTTGTGAGCGAAGAGTCTCTTCGGAGACTTGATCCATCTCTGGCTCCGTCACGATCTCGAGATTTCAACTCTGCGATTGCTCTTTGGGCAGAATCAACCATTTGCCTGAAAGTGTCTCTTTCTCTCTTAGCTCTACTAAGTTGAGATACGATGGAAGCTATCTCTTCATTTTTCAAGGCAGTTTCTTGATCTTTTCGCATTTTTAATTGTGCCATTTCTGTTTTGTGTAGTTTTTCCTCCGTTGTCAATCTGTATGAATTATAATTATCCTTGATTATTAACTCGTATGAAAGGATACGGCCACAAAATTAATGATTTCATATATCTTGCCTATCTTTCAGCTCTTTCAATTCTTTGTCGTTCCTTACTGGTTCATGAGCCAAGCTCCTCATTTGTACCTGTGTTACTTTATCAAAATCTTCAAGCTGTCTCCTGAGTGAATCGTTCTGACAAGGCAAATTAGACAATCAAAACTCACTTCCAGTCTATATAAATCAATCTGTTAAAATAATATGTTATATAGATATGTTATATCAATACTTCTTTTTGCATTTGCAAAATTTGATCTTTGTACGACTCCAATTCTCGGCTACGGATGTCCGAATCTAGGCTTCTTTCCTTCAGCAAATGTTTTAACTTTTGTGTATCTTTATCTCCTGGAATGCTCAATAGTTGCTTCGTGCTTTGTTCCATTTCTTTCAATTTATCCTAAACATTCAACACCAAACATTTCAGCATATTTCAATAAAACATTTTTTCTCAAGTATGACAATTTACCTGCATTGTTAATTTTTCTTTTATCCATGTGTCTTGACGATCGTTAAATGTTTCCCGCAAGGCTTTAAGCTCTTTGTCAATCGTTTCATGTTCTTTCTTCACTTTGACGTAATTACTGCATTAATCATAATTATAGTCATTAAAATGTTTAGCTCAGTCTAACAAGGCATGAAAAAGAGAGGTAAAAATCGGTGGAGAAAGGTGAAAGTAGTAACAAGTAAAAGCAAAATAAGTGAAAGAATACAAGTGAAAGTAGTGAAAGCAAAAGTAGTAAACTCGTTGGTGAAATTAGTAAGAATAAAAAAAATAAGAATAAAGGAACTTACAGTTCAATTTCTTCTTTTTCACTGGACAACTGTGAATTTTTAATTACAAAGTCATCCTGTATTGTTTCGTACTGCTCTTTCATTTTAATCATTTCACTTTTAAACTTTTCTATTTGTCCAACTAAAGTTTTGCTAGATTCAGTCAATTGGGAAGCTCGGAGTTGATGAGTTTCCAGATCTTTCTTTGCTTTCGCGAAATCGTCCTCAATGTCTTTCTTTTTAATCTCCGATTCCTGTTTTAATTTCATAAGCTCTGCTGTTACTTTCTTCAGTTCTGCTTTTGTCTCCGTGTCCATACGTTTATTCGATTCTTCTATTTCTAGTGATCTACAAAGCATAATTTAATAAATTCGTTTTGAGATATTTGTAATTAATTTTTGTAACGAAGCAAACGACGAGGAAAACATTTTATACTTTGCCCGAGTTATTTTTCCTTTGTTTTTAGTTGCAGCCATAAGCTCAGTTTGACTACGTTCCAATTCGCGTTCTTTTTCTATCAGTTTTCGTCTCAGCAAAGATACTTCATCAACATTCTAAAATAATTATACATAACTTTAAGCTCTTAACAACGTAATCTTGAAAAAACCGTACAACATCATAACTGTTGAGTGTCGTATTGTACCTTAGATTTTGTAAATGGAGTAGCACTTTCTAAAGTGTTAGCTTTCTCTTCTGCTTGTTGCAATTTCTTTTCTAATTTCTGATTTGCATCTTCCAATTCCAAAACTTTTCTTTGCACCACTTTGTATTGCTATGAATCAAATTAATTGAATAAGTAATTAATTAGCTATTAAACGAAGTAAAATGTATCAAAGTTAGGTTTGACTTTGCTTTATCGCGGCATGATATTATAAAGACTTACTTCCTCGTTAATTTCTAATTGCAATTTTAAATCAGTAGCATCCAACTTTTCTCCATTTTGACTACATGAATCTTTGTCTTTAAAACTGCCCGTTTCAACTTTACCTTTCTGACTTAAATCGGTTCTAGATTTTGCTGACATTTTCTTGATTTGGATCAATAAAGATTCATTTTCTTCTTCAATTCGACTGATCTGTAATAGAAAAAGTGATGATCAGAAAAGATTGATAGGTACTTAAGATTCATACTTCTAATAAAATGGTTATCATATTTTTACCTTTTGTCTTAAGCTCTGAGCTTCCTCTTCAGCGAATTTTAATTGTTCCCTAAGATCCGATTCCCTTTCAAGAGTGCTCTGCAAATCTCTCAACATTTGCTCTGGGTCGAAATCAGGAGGCAATGGTGGATCTACACTCTAAAATTTAGTAATCAAAATAACGAAACAAAATGATTAAAGCATCATTGCTTCATTAAACATAATTAATTAAATTGAAGATGGATTAATCTTCGTACTTCTCCAGATGGTGCTTTGGTGAGAACTGGGCTCTTCTTTTTGAGACCAGTGGTAGGGGAAAGTAAGTTGCTGTCTTTGCCACCCTTGTCCTTTTTAGAACTTTCCTTGAGCAATTTTTCAATTTCTGATTTTGACTTTGCCAATTCTTCTTCTAATTTTGAAATTTTAGCGGCACTATTTGAACTGTCAACTCTAAGTTCCAATTCTTTCTTTTCTGCTTCTAAATGATCACATCTTTTTTCAACTTTTCGTAACTTGAACTGAAGCAGCCGATTGTTTTTTTGTTCGTAATCGAGTTCCTTTTTTGTTGCAGCAAATTCTTCGGACTGTTGTTCCCTATAGCTGTCTTTCATTTCCTCCATTTCTTCTTCCAAATCACGCATTTTCAATACAACATCCCGCTTTTCTTCATGAAGTTGATCAATTTGGGCTTCTGTTGATGTCAATTTAGAACGAAGATCGCCCATTTGTCTCTGCAAGGTCAATTGCAGCAAATTAATAAGCTATTTCAAGAATTCTGATTTCCAATTAAACATTTTTTGAAATCAATTTTTGCATTCCAATTTGTTTTTATTTTTGGCCAGTCATACTGCTATTATATTAAGCTTATTAATCAATTAGGCAGCCAAAACTTTACCTGGGTTATTTCTATACTTGGCCTTGATGCCAATTCACTTTCAAGCTCACGAACCCTAGTTTCCAGGTGCTTCTGTTCATCCTTAAGATCTTCATTCGTAGTTGTTAGCTGATTCACTTTTTGTTGCAATCTTAGGTATTCGCTGGACTGCAATATTCCAAAATTATATTTTGACATTACATCGTATCAAACAAAATGTTGCATAGTAGAACATTCAGCATTGACAATTATTATAGCTCTAAGAAGAGCAATACAAAACTATATCCTTATAGGCACTAAAAGAATCATGAAATATTTGCCGCACATTACTAGAATTGGAAATAGTAATATTTATGTTAACAAGTAATGAAATGAGAAATATTATGCAGAATGCAGGAGAGCAATATGAAAAAAAAATCATATTATTCAATGTGTAAGTATCTACGAATGTGTGTCTCGTATTATTATTAGTTCCATTCCATTAAATCTATACGCATATTTCATGTAAAATGTTTACAGGATAAACGAAATAAAAAATAGTTCTAGATCTAATCTGAATTAACGGACATGGAAAAATAAATCTGCATAAACACAAAACCGTTGGCCTGCAAACTGCAATGTACCATTGAGGCAGCCATTGAGGTATATAGTTAGTTTAACGAGAAACTCTAATACAGTTTGGTATCGGTTTAGTATCTACGATATTCCAAATAAGTGTACATATTCAGATATATTTCAGAGATCGACGTTTCCGTTTCTTTTATTTATTTTGCAAATTCCGTTATTTGTAGATTTATCCAGGCCAGAAGCTGGCTTGCTGTTGCTATTGAGCTATTCTCTATGCTAACTATGCTTACATATAAATTGCATTTTCATTCTCATATTATATGATAAGTGAACAAGAGGATAAGATTTTAACTCTATACTGTGATAATTTATCACCTTAAGCGATTGCGTAATTGCGTATATTGTAATTCCACCAACATACAGGAAATAATGATATTTGATAATTATATCTACAGGTAGTCCTAAACATAAATACAAAAATAATAGCATAAATTAACTATAGTCATTCAATCAATTGGACAATTCTGTCAGCATAATAATTAAGTAGCAGGAGTAATTTTGTGAGCATAAGAATCCACAGAGCAACAATCCTTTAATTAAATTAATTAAATTAAAGGATTGTGACAGAGCTAACTCTGTACTCTGCTGCGTACGGCCAGTACGGCGTACACAGACTCTGCAAGTTGAAGTAAAGCAAAGTAGCGGAATAGATGTTTTAGTGGGTCCATGTGAATGTCATACGACATTGTCTGGTGTATTTGAAGGTGTTCGAGGTTAAAATTACTTGAGATAACAGAGGTTGGTCGCCTAAGCTTCTGCAGTTCAACAAAGTTATAATATTGATTGGCAAATGCAAACAAAAATACCTAAAGTACATGTAGAGTGTAGACACATTGAATACCTACAGCTTTACGTAACGTTTTTATCTTGTTTTCGTTGATTCACATTGAGACTTAGTAATTGGTGAAGAACGGAACATCAGTCGAATTCGCATAATACCCAGGTTTATTACATTTTTTATATCTACTAACATTGGTTTTTATGGAGAAATCATTACGTGACTTTGTTTTGACGGTCTTACTTGAGCTTTAGGTGCTTCCAAATTAGCCACACGCCTCGAAAGAATTTCAGCCTTTTCTTTCTCCACCCTATCACATTTTTCTCTAAGTCTGTCCACTTCTTTCTTAATTTCTTCGAATTCCCAAGAACTGATTCCTCCATCTGCTGAATTATTTTCTTGGACATCCACCAAAGTCGTCTCTGTCGTATCGGTCGTAGTTGTCATACTCATCATATCGTCGTCGTCATCTTTCTTCTTTTTCCGTGTACTTTTGACCTGCTCAGACATTTCAGACAAATACTTTTAGTACATTTACGCTAAACATATAGGATGTGCATCTTGTACCTGTATGTTGCAGCACAACAACCGTGCCAAAAAGTGCATAAAACTTCACTAAAGTTCATATTGGCAAGCAACCGAGATGAATTCTACACAAGACATACATTGCCTCTTTGTTTTTGGGAACCTAACAATGAGATTTTGGCTGGTAATAAGATTTTTTTATTATCTATGTAAATGTGATTCACCCATACATTATTACCTGCTTTACGTTATTAAAGTTCTAAAAAATTGAAAGATATCATTTGATCTCTAAATGATTCTATTATAAGGTCAAGATGGAAAAGAGGGAGGAACTTGGCTTGGAATGACAAAAAAAGGGAAAATTGCTGCATTGCTTAACATTATGGGAGGTACGATACCAAATGATCCTGACAACCCAAAACGTTCAAGAGGTTCCCTCACTACAGATTTCTTGCGGTCTCCTCCAGGTTTGAATGGATGGACATATTGCAACAATTTGTACAATGATCCCGATTTAGCCATTCGTGAGAAGTTAGATCGGTTCAACTTAATTACAATCGATCTATTAAATATCACTGCTACTGAATCCGATGATGCTGGCACACAAGGACAAACGAATTCTTCAAGCGAAGAGTGAGATTGACATATAAAAAAATAAATAACTTTGGTCACTCAGTTTTTCTAAGTGTATACTCTAATGTCTCTACTATTCACAGAAAATTATTTTGCACAAAATATGTGTGAAAATTGAGTCTTGTCTTGAACCTTAACAAGACTAAGTCTCATTTTATACTAACAGAAAAAATACAATTTTGTTTGAGGGGTTTTCGTTGGGATCGTAATTTTCTGCTAGTAAAATGCTTTTCTTGTATGTATGTTTTTCAATGAAGCCCAGAACAAAACTGTGTGGGAGTGAGAAAATAAATATCTGCTTAAATTGAAAATAGTTTATTTAATTTTGTTATTTCTACAACGAATGAATATTGTTATACTTTCATGTACAGGGTTAAGACTGGAACAGACGAAACGGATAAATCAACTGTTCAAACAGATCCTGTTATTTATCCTACAGCTATAACTTATCTCACAAACGCCTCAGAACAAGGTCCCATAAAACTGATCCCGAATAACTATAAGGGAAAATCGCAAGTGTTTACTTTTGGAAATAGCGTTTACGACAAGCCTTTTCGCAGGGTCACTGGAGGCTGCGAGCAATTTGAAAAGATTGTCAATAAACACATACACAACAAAAATTCCATCAGCGGTGAAAATAAATCCCAACTAAAAGACGATATACTTCAATTTTTAAAATCCACTGAACAGTAATATTTTTAAAACATTGGTTTCAAGTTTAAACTTTAAACTCGACAACTTCTCATGTGAGATAAAAAAAAATGTTATACTGAATTCTATTTTTTTTCGTTGTAGATATTTCCCAGACCCTCAATTAGAAATTCAAGCCACGGTATCAAAGGACTGCTGGCCCCAAATGTGCGGTCGTTTCATTAACTTGCCAAAAGCTGGCTACGGAACCAGGTAAACAATTACTCACATTATTGATTTTCTCGGTGAATGATTCTCCGCATTCATGATTTTATACAAGGTTAGATTATTTAAGTATATAATGCGTTTAAATTTGAATATGTAGAACTCATTCCATAATCATCTTAGACAGCGAAAATCGCGTAGAATTTTACGAGTCGACGATGCAAGAACCAATCGACATTGAAAATCCCCTTTGGAAGGATTCCAAATACGAATTTACTCTGTCACAATAAACTGTGATGGCTGTGTTGTGTTGTACAACACGGTTTGTTATAATGTAAATCTTAACCTAAACCTACGAGTTAAGATTTTGTCTGAACGTTTGTTAAGTTTAGTTTTTAGAGCTGCATGTATACGTCACGATTTTACTATTCATTTTATTACAACGCATTCTGGAAATCTTTGACTCTAAAGAAGTGTAACTCATGAACCTGGTGCTTTTATCTTACGAACATATATCTTTCTAATAAAGATGTTATCACATGAAATCTTAAACATAAATTCATCTGTATGCATTTCTCCCAAGCGTGGCATATGTACACGTTTTGTAGCATCATCACAACAACAAATAATGGGCGAACCTGAATAATGAATGCCACATCTGCGGATGAGGAGTCTCCTTCTGCAGCATCTGGATCCGAATCATGAGCATCCTGAGGTGTAACTTCTTTCACGCCTTGAATAAGAAGACGTTTCTTCCGAGGTTTCTTTAGTTTGGCTGCAGAACTTCCCGTTGTGACATCCTCCGAGGAATCTGAAGAAGATTTAACTGGAGAGTCTGTAGCGGTGGATTTACGAGAAGAGCTACTTCCGCTGTCTACTCCAGAAGATTCTGAATCTCGCGACGATAATCTAAAACGTGGGACAAGGGGAGGGGTGGGTGAGGGTGACGGCGAAGGTGTTTTCTGCAAACTTGGTGATGAACTACTCTCACGGACATCATCACCAAAACTATTAGCCTTCCGCAAACGAATTGTTACTGTCTCGTCTGGACTTGATGACTGTACTGCTCTGTGTCTGTCGGAAACCCTTGAGCCGGGCCTTGATGAATCTGAGTCGGAATTTGATATGTCACTACTGCGACCATCTGCTTCACCTTTTGTGAGGTCTGTTGTCCTCCTTCTTCGCACGGGAGGGTCTACATAGTTTTTACATATAATATCATCATTTTACTGAAACTTTAAAGGCATTCCGCATAAATATGTGATACACTTTTAATGCTTCCTGCCGTAAAAGTGGAGTGCATTTAAGAAGGTTTTATTGCAACTTTGAGTTTACTAAATCCTTTTGAATAATTGTACACGATTGATAACAAAAGGCTTACCTTGAGATACTCTAAAGGAATCACTGTCAGTTGCCTTTTTCTCATCTCCACGATATCTGTTCAGTCTGGTAGCATTCATTGATTACGTAAGTATTGAAACACAACAAATAAGATCTATGTATATTATTAACATAGGTGTATGCAATTAAATGTAAAGCACTGTAAAGCATGCATAAGTACCACTATATATAGCGCGAAAGTTTTTGCGATTAGGGCACTTTTATGGTAAAATAATCTCTTTTTTGGTATTGGGGGAGAAGGGCACGTGCCCTAACGCCCTGCCGCTAGATACAGCCTTGGTTTTATTCATGATTTTTATTTTTTACGAATGTATATCTAATCTACCTGGTTAGAGCTTCAGATGAGATCGAAGAGTATGGCGTGCTGAAGTCTTTGTTTTCGTCTTTGTCAACGGCCGTGACATAGGAACTACTTGAAGTTGTGGATGACACAGAAGAAGTTCTAGATCTTGACTGATATTCAAATTCATCATCCGTCTGTGTCGGTAATGTCGGTAGTATCGGCGTTGGTGGAGGGATCACAAGTGGAGGTGGCGGTGGGACAACTGGAGCTGGAGATGCTGGAGGATTTAATCTCGCACGAGTACTTTCCGTTTGCAAACTTGAAGTTCTTGGCGCATCGTCCCTCGGTGCATGCTCTTTATATTCTCTAAAGGGTAGGTAATTCATATGGAAATCAGTTAGGGATCATGCACAAAACACGTAACCAAAATTTTGCCAATTTTGGACCCCCTCCCCCCCCTCTGTCACCATGTGT
>JAQFYB010006048.1:0-12907 GCA_034694085.1 Pogonognathellus longicornis | reverse complement strand
CTATTCTGGTTGGGAAGACTCACTTTATTTCTGGCAGCATTGGGGAACATAACTGGACATTTTGGGCATCCAGCATACAATATTAGTATTTACTGTTCACTATTCATTTTATTAGGCAGTTATTATTACATTTGAATTTGTATCAAATACGACCATGACTCGCTTTTACTTTAAATTCACAAACATAAATTGTCTAAGAACAGCTATTGTATTATCTTATGATTCGAAGGTACTCTAGTACCTCGCTAGAGTACCTACTAATATTTATAGTACTAAAATGTTTGTTTTTCCTTTATTCTTACAGGATCCTGTTGACAAGAAATCATTTATAGATATCTTGAAGGATATGTTCCACCCGAAGGAACGTAATAAAACGATAAAAACATCTATTTTGCAAAATAAAATTCTTTGTTTCTTATTTGAACGTAAGTTGGGAAATAATGGGTTAATTATAAAAGATGGTTTGATACGGTTTTTATACTTCTACATACAAATAATTCATATATTGAATAAAAAATAGAGTATCTACATACATTGTTTTATCTATTGCATATCTATATACAGACGTTACTACTACTGAACAAAATCTTGTTTATTTCAAATATAATACAAACAATAAATTAAACCTGAAAAAAGAAGATGTCATTATTTTGCACGACGCTGATTTATACTGCGAGGAAGATAGCGAAAAAAATAGTTTGACGATATGTTGTGATGGAATAGGCGAGTGTGGAAACCCATGGACAGTTTGTGAAAACAAAGCTGTTGAACGCCATTGTACAAATACAACAGCAGAATTTTCATTGGCTTGCGGTGCAAATCCAATAAACGACACAACTTACGTGGAATGTAATTGTCAATTTCAAGTGACGGAAATTTCATTTCTAAAAAATGAGGTAATGTTTATATTTTAATTGAAGCTTTAAGAAAAAAAGCACTAAAAATACTTGTATGCGCAAAGCGCAGCAATAGAATTGAAAAGGCAATGTTTAAACAATTTCAGCATGTTAGCACAATTAATGCAGCATTATCATAACGTATAGCATTAAATAATTTTCTTGCCACAATTGATGAAGATGACGATTATTTTGCCCATAGGACGGATACACTACCGAGGAGGCAGAAAATGAATTAACAAAATTAAAAAACATGATTTTTGGTGGAAAAACTTTCGACAATTGCAACAAACACCCTCTCAGCTTCAACAGGAATGAAATTGAGAAAATAGCAGAAGTGGCATCAAATATACCACGCATATCCAGCTTGAATGCAAATGACCAACAAGTTCGTACATTAACACGAAAGTCCATAGAAGTAATTACAGACCTAATAGTTACCCCAGAGAGGTTTGATGGTTTACCAACGGTAGGTACTTAATTCTAATTTATTATTCAATCTAATCATCTAAATATTGAGTACCTGCCCAAAATACTCAGACTTTAAATAAAAATCCTTCAGATTCAACGTTTTTATTTCTATTTAAATATTTGAAAATGTATTAATTACAATAATTAATTACGTTTAATTGTAAATTGTTAAACTTGGACAGGAAGTTAGACCCAAAGTTTTCACGAATGTGTTGAGTAGTCTGACATCTATGTCTTTGCAAAATAACAACCCAGAGAATAAAACAGAAGAAATACATTCAAATGGAATATTGGTCGTACTTGGGTCAAAATTTAAGAATACAGGGCAGGACATAAATATACGCTTCTCGGATAAAGATCCCCAACTGGAATCCTATATTTCTGTCTTAATCCCACTTGATACTCAAAAGACTTCCAACGTTACAGTAAATGCAACGTTTGGTTACGTTGGAGTTGCCATTCCGTCTCACAATGCAAAAAATTACCTGAAGGACCAGACTGAAAGGTTGATAATATTTTCTTAACAAATAATCATTTTTCAACATTTTCACAATTTTTTTTGAAAAAAATATTTAATTTCATGCGTAAGATATTTTGTTTTTAAATATTATCATTTTTAATATTCTTCAGTGGGGAAAATAATAATACGAATATAAATAGCAAGATAATTGCATTTGATTTTACTGACAACTCTTCCTCACAATTTATACAAGGTAATTTTTGAGTTACATCAACAATATGGTAATTAGTGTCATTTAATTATGACAATTCATTTATTAGCAATTTTAAATTAATTTTTTAAACTCATTGAGTCATTCATGATGCACACATCATTTTATAAAGGGGAGAACGTAAAGATTGTGTTGAAGAACGATCGGATTGTGCTAGGGGAGAAGAAATACATTTTTCGAAGAAAATTACATCCGGGCGAAAAAGAGGCGACTTTTGCATCAAAATGCTCATTCTGGAACACGACAAATCTGCGAGTTTTTGAATTTTCTTTCATTGAGATAAATTAATTTAAAAATTAATTTTTAATTAATTAATTAATGATCTGTATCATATGCATTTAATTTTAGAAAATGGTCTACCGAAGGATGTCGAAGAGAAACCGTGGAATCAACACCATATGTTACTACATGCTTTTGTAATCATCTTACATCATTTGCAACGATGGCTGGTTTTCATGAATATGTAGTAAGATTCACTTTGTCATCAGATTCTTGAATCATTTTTTTAAGTGTAAATCTGCCTTAAATATACAGCTACATATTATGTGTTTATTTTTTTCCCATGAATAATTAGGGCAAAGACGAGACTCTGCTAATGATGACGTGGATTCTTTGTCCCATATCTTTGGTTTGTCTTTTGATCACCATGATTATTTTCATATGTCTGTACAACTCAAAAACACAGAAAAGAAAATCATTGATGCAAGACCAAGAAAGTATGACGATTCATTTATGCGGTACACTCATATGTGGAAATTTGCTTCTACTTACGAACGATAAAAATAACGTTCACGTATCAGACGTATGTAACCATTTTGAGTTCAATCAATCTTTTGAGTTATTGTGATTTTATGTTTGAGAATTATTTTATTTTTACAAGCTTTCATGGAATTGAAGTTGTTAACAAAAAACTATTTTGTTATTACTGACTCCAAAATGGTAAAAATTGAAAACAGGACGACCAAATATACTTTGTATTAATTTTTTTGTGTAAATACAAAATTGAAACGGGATATTATGTTATAAAAAATATAACTATAAGATTTCTTCAAATAAAGACCTAACATCTAATATTCTAATCTAATCTAATTAATAATATGACAGTTTTAAATATCAAATTGCTGAAATGACGTTTTTCTTTTTCTACAGACATTATGTACTTCACTTGGAATTTTGTCTCACTACGTATGGCTGTGTGCATTCGGATGGATGGCTTGTCAAGGGATTGAACTGTATTTTAAAGTTATTAAAGTATTCAACACACCCGCAGATTTGTTAAAGTATTATTTACTTGGTGCCTATGGAATTCCTTTGATCATTGTAGGATTGACAGCAGGAGTGAATCTCACAATCGGAGATAAATCTATTTATGTAGGCGAAATGTTGTAAGTTGATTATTTACATGATTTTGATTTTGAAATTCTTTAAAATTTATATATTAATATAACAGCTTTAATTGAACATACATTTTTCATTGTTATTTTTAAATATTGATCTTCCTGATTTTCATAATCTTAATTTTTTTTATAGTTGTTGGTTGACGGGAAACTACATTTGGCTATTCATGGGACCAGTTGCAGTGGTTCTTACGGTAATTTTGTTATTAAAATAAGTTGATGATTTCATATCATTTTTATAATTAAATGTTTGTTTTAACAACTAGAACCGTCAGATTGTTTTTTATAAATACTCAATATTTAAACTATTATAAAAATAATACTTTTAGTGGAATTTGGTGGTTTTAATATGGACACTTCACCGCATCAGACGTATGAAGAGCGAGCCGATTCGAAAGTCATCTTTGCATCAAAACAAAAATAGGTAGGTATAATGTTCAAAGTTCAAAGTAGTTAAAATTCTCGTGATGCGTGAAAGAAAATCAGAAGAGTTTTGCTAAAAACAAAATAATCTAATTCCAGTTATCAATTCATTGAATCCTTACAGAAAATTGATTAAAGGGGTTGCGTGCCTTTCAATACTTCTTGGGCTAACATGGTCCATTGGATTCTTCTCTATGGCCAACTTTCCACCAAATATGTATTTAGAACATATTTTTACCGTCCTAAACGCCTCACAGGTAACACATCATTTCTTATATTCCCTTACAGCAAAAATACGTAGCAATTTTCTATATCTTCCTTACGACCAGAAGTGTAATCAATATTTGAATGACTATTTAACAGGGAATTTTCATATTTCTATTCCACTGCTGCATGAATGAGGCCATTCAACCGCAGGTATTAAAAATATTTGGCCAGCGTTTACCTAAAGCATTAAGAAGACCGACCATCGCGGAAAATGAAACAACTAACGCTGTGTTTGCTACTGATGAAAATACTCAACAAAATTTCGATGCTGTCCGACAAAATAGTATTTCAAATGTCAGAAGAAACACGAGAAATTTTGACTTTGCAATACAAACAAGGAAATCAAAGGACTGTGAGCAATACAATGAAGAATACGAAAACATTACACTTGCAAAAGAAAGTAGAGAATCCCCTGAGGGCTTAAGTCTAAAGGACATGTCGTGGCAAAAGGAGAGAGAAATCACTTTGTCAGAAAAAATTATAACTGTCGACCAAAATATTACAAACAGTTGGGCTGGCGCTTTTGATTGGGGAATTCCAAACGACAAAGTAAAGAAATCGGATGGACCTGAGAACACAAATGGCAAGGATACTATGACACTTTCCCCAGGTTGGGACGACATTACAAGTCTGTTTGTTAAAAACAGTGTTAGTGAAGTAACTATCACAATTGGCGGGGAAAACGTGAATCGTAAAAATGAACTTAGCATTACCCCCAAACCCAATGAAACTCTTAGGAATTCTGTTGACGGATTGACTAATAGCGAAATGAAAAGAAAAATAGTTTTTGCGACTATTCCAATAAATGATGGTAATATTTGTAACAGTTTTGCATAAACTAAGTGCAATGTAAAACATACAATCATAGAATGACATACTTATATTAATTATACGCTTGAATTGCATTCAATAATTTTTAGAATTGATTATTCAAGATACAATATTGAAGGACCTGCATAATCGTTCTTTCTGTAAACCCATTGTAAATAAAATGCTTTAATTTTTATTTGTGTCATCTCATCTTTGTATAAAAGAATATATGCTCTTAAAAATATAATTTGATGATACAGTTTAAAAAATTGTAGTTCTATTATATTTACATACAATCTATAATTAAGTAGAAGTACCTAATCGCTAAATAATATTACAACCTTGATGCAGTTTTGACCATTATTTTTACAAACAGTTAACTTAATGATTTATTCGACATCAAGAAATAAATTTAATTTTTGCCTTTAAATATTTGATGGCATAATTTATTTTAATTGTTTTTAGTCGTCCATAAATTATTTCATACTTTCAGATTATAATATCTGTACAAACTACAGAATTTGTTATATACAGTACGTTTTTTATACGGCGGACTATGGGATTGAGTAGGACTATGAGAATACACATTTATTGCCCTATGTCACTATGGTTTTTTAACTGAAACAAAGAATAATAAGGTGGTTACGCCAAAATAATACTCGATCATTATTGCAACTAATAATAAACGTGTTATCATTTGCGTTTCAGTTGCAATAATGGTTGAAGCGTTGAACATTTGATGTTCATCTTGTTATTTTGAGTTGAAGTTAAAAAAACCATAGTGACATAGGGCAATAAATGTGTATTCTCATAGTCCTACTCAATCCCATAGTACGCCGTATAAAAAACGTACTGTTAGTAGAGTGTTTGGCCAGTTTGAGGAGGCTGAAGCCCCCCCCCCCCCAATGTTTGAACTTTACACTAGATAAAATAAGGTTTCTCCCAAAATCTCAAAAACGATGTTATTTTTTACTTAAAAATACAAAACATCGTAAAAATGTTCATCTACGCGCGATTTTGTTGCAATTTCCATTGATTTTGATCTAAATTTGCACACATTTGAGCCAAATCGGCTAATTTGTTTGCACTACGTGTGAATACGTGAGAATTGACGTATGTAACAAAGGTTTGCTCAATCTCCAAATGTGTGACTTGGATACGCCCCTGTGTTTGACTTGATATCAGTGAAAGCAGAAGCCTAGTGTAGTTGTTAAATTATGTGTAGAATAGAAATGCTTCAATTAACTGTATAACAATAGAATTCAGAAACAAATATTTAATCTTTCACAAAATACTTGGAATTATAGTAGAAAGCAACATCATTTATCTATCGGTGAAATCAAGATGAAAACCATTTGATAGTTCCAGAATGCTTCATTACAATACTAGTCGCTCCCATTTGATCAATTATTTGCTAAAAACTTTTTTTCTAATTATGTTGTTGATATTTTTATTTAGTGGGTTATTATATGTAATAATGGCAATTAAAAATAAATTAACTACTACTAGGCAATGATAGAAACTAACAATTTGAATATTAGTAGAGAGAGAGAGAGACAAGGCTAGAAAAAATGCAGGTTGAAGAAAAATTGCTAAATTGTGGAGAATGGGTAGTCAAAATCATGAGACTTATAGGCTTTCTTCCTTTATCATTTGAAATGTGTGAAAAAGGGAGATCATTAGGATATCGACGTCTTGGAATCGCAAATTTATTTTCTGTAGGGCTCATTTTCGTGACTATGCTGTGGGCCTCTTTATATTATATAAATGTCTCGATTATTTTAGTAAATTTGAGAGTGAAGTCACAGACAGAATTAATTATATTTACAGCACTTGGATTGTTGACTATTTTAGTAGGACTTGGGTTTAGGTTGTTAGGAGTGTTGCATGCACAGCAAAATTTACGATTTTGGAAACGCAATTGTTTTCAACTGGAAAAAATCCAAATTCTACTGCAAAAAGAAGTATTTCATTCAGCACAATTCATTTCAAAAATCAGAGCCACTATTAGAAATGCAATTGCATTGGATTTCTTCTCTACTTTTAGCCAAATAATGCTAGGCATGATAGCAACATTAGTACGATTTTCGGAGAAAAACAATTTAGGCCTTGAGGAACAGACCCTTTTTGAAGGAGATTGGTTCTATCCCTACATCCTTTTGGCAATGTTCTACAATGGTATTTTAGTTGCTCTGCAACCGTCTGTAACAGTTTGGATTATTTTTTTCCTCAAAATGTATCAAGCAATTATTTTATCCATTTCCGATAGAATCAACGAATTATTAAATGTTTATAACCAACCATTTGGATTTTTCAAAAAACTGTCTCAAGAATTCAATTATGAAGATGAAAATGAAAAATTAAATGCCAGTATTTTAAAGGAAATTTTTATTTTATCCCCCGGTCCAAAAAACAGAGAACAGTTCGAAGCACAATTGAAAAAATGTTTAAAAGCATATTACGAACTTTTTATTTTAATAGATGAATTTCATAAAAATATGGGAACCCGAATCATAGCGGAAATTTCTATATCTTCATTAAATATTTTGGTCTACACATTTTTTCTAATAACTTGGATTGGAAAAGAAGAACCATCGAGATGTTTACATTGTGTAGGTCCTATTCTTCTGCATACAAGGATTCTATACAGAATATCCACAGAAGCAAACAATTTAAGTGCAGTGTGTAAAACGTTAATTCAAAAACTTTGCAAAATTCCGTCTACAGTAAAAGGTTTCAGCGTAGACATTCAATTGCAGGTAAAGTCTCGTTTGTTTGAATAGAGCTTGCTACGGAAGTAATTTAATGAAAGTATTTGTAATAAATATTTTGTTAAAAAACAAAAATAAGTTAATAATTTTAATATTATCATATTGTATTTAATGTAGATGGTTATTGATTTTCCAGATTCAAATTTTTGCAACAAATGTCTCAAAAAATGTGATAAAAATTTCCCCCGGATCACTTTTTCTGGTGAATCGAGGTCTAATAACATCTGTAAGAACCTACGTTGATTGACTAGGTACCAATAAAAATTAATTTTCTCAATTCGACGAATAATTAAATATTGTAACATTAGATCGCATCGGCGGGTTCAACCTATATGGCTGTGTTGATTCAATTCCAACGAGAAGAAACAGAAACAGAGACACATTGTAACTGCACGCAAAATTCCTTTTTCCATTAATAATACTCTTCGTCAATAAATAAGACTATTAGCTACAATTAATTGATAATTTACCCTTGAAATGCAAACATAGATGTCGTAGACATAAAATTATACATACAATTGTACTATATAAACATATTTAATAATTAAATAACGTTCGTCTAAGCCTTGGTTCTGGTATACCAAGGAATGCTTATTGTATGCATCGGTATTTTAGTTGTTCTAAAAAAACTGTCGGATATATTAAAAGCCACTAAAACTAGTTACAAGACTCGATTCACGCAATTTATTGTTAAAAGATCATATATTATTAGCAAAGTAAAATGGATGTTCAAAGCTGCAAAAACTATCATACTCTTTGAAGGTAAATGTGATTTGAACGGGATTACTAATGGCAATGGCTATTACATATTCCATGGTTTCCCCTAATGTGAAATCTTTCTGTTATAGCTATATTAGCAATAGAGAGGCAATAAAGCTTACAAGGAATGTCTTTTTACAATTACCTATTTCATACATTTGTTGCCTAATGGATAAAAGAAGTTGATATATCTAATATAAGAAGAAGATGCGAAAAATAATATAAAGTTTTATAGACTTCTAAGCATCAATTCTTTACTATAATTAAATATAAATTCTGGTTTTGAACTTGCGATAGCCTCAATTTGTATAGAGAAAGTATCCAAGCAAAATGGTCCCTTCCCCAAGATAATCAATTCCTGTGCTGTGAGTTCAGGCATTTCAAAGTCGCATTATTGGTATCATCGATAAAATTCTAATTGAAACTTTTAAAATAATCATTGGATTTAGGAGTTATATTTTGTATATTTAGACCGCTCTTTGCAATTTGGGTCAAATACGACCGTTCTGTGTCCTTAAACTATTTAGAGACTATAAGGTATACAGCATTCTCTGTTTTATAGGCACATTATATATTAATCCTTCTTAGACCTTTCTAATTATAATAGCATAAAATAAATAAATGAATTGTATTATACAGTTCCATAGACACTCACAAACAAAACCGCCTTATGACAAGTGAAATTGCATAGTTATGAACACTTAAAGTTAAAGAGCTTCTAATCCCATAATAATATTATAGTTGTAAGCTAATTTCTTTCACTTGTATATATGCAACACTCTAACTTTATTTGAACACTCCCAGCTTAAATATTTATTTTTGCACAAATGTAACACAAAATTTAGGTATTTTGTCAAACACTATTGACCTATCAGAAAACTTAACATGCTATATCCCGCTAATCATGTCAGAATATATTATTATGGTATCTACTTACTTTTAGTTGACGTTGACAAATATAACTTCATAGTGCACTTTTCTTTCTAAAATATACCAAATGAAAATTATGCAAACAATAGAACAATCAGTTCGTTTATATTCTAAAAGTGGCTCACGATGCACCAAATTTTTGTTATTTGTAATACTTCTAAAAGATGTACTATTAATTTTTACTTGTAAGAGTAAAGAAGTAGAAAAAGTGAAAATATTTACATTACAGGGGCAAATTATTAGTGAGAAATTCAATATTGTACAATGAGGTTGAAGAAATTTTGCTGAATGGACAATGGGTAATTAGAAACGAGATTAATCGGATTTTTTCCTTACTCAATAGAAAATAATGAAAAAGGGAAATCTTTAGAATGTCTATTGACAAGCATCGCAATTTTATTTTCCATTGGGCTAATTTTTGTGACGATTTTACATTTTATTAATTAGTACATTTTTAATCGCATTTAAAATTACAAACGAACATAGAATCGATAGTACTTGCAATAATTGCATTGTTACCTATTTTCGCCGGACTGGTATATCGACTGTTTGGAGTTTGGTATGCAGAACGGAATTTAAAGTTTTGGAAATCAAGTTGTGCCAGTCCGGAAAAAATTCAGATTTTATTGTACACTGATTTATTTTATTCAAGTCATCATTTTTCAAAACTTGGTTCTTCTGTTTGTAACACAATTACTATAGATTGTGTTCAATCACACATTTGCCTTCAGAATTTTAGCATTGCAACAAAACCCTTTACTACAACGAGAAAACAATTGTTGATACGCTACTCGATTTATTGGCTGTGTTTTACCATGTTGTTTTATCTACTCTACAACCAGGTGGAACAGTTTGGACATCTTCAAAATGTATCAAATTACTATTACGCGATATCTGATAAAGAATTGTTCAATGAAACAATCATATGGAATTATGAAAAATGTATCACAAGAATTCGAGATCAAAGATATTAAATATTAAATTCAATTTTAAATAAAATTTTAAAATAGGTATTTCAAACCTGACTAATTTATTTTGTTTCATGTGTTAATTTACATCAAAAAATTATATATTAGTGTATCGACCCTATGCTATGTATCGACATTACTAATGTGATGTTTATTGACGGATTGTTCATGTTAAACAAATGAATCGTTTTTTGACAGAACATTCATCAGTTTGCCATACGTATTGAGTGTCCATGTATCCCTTAGCTATGGTTGAAATGCATGTATCAAACGACCAGTTAGTTTTAGGGTGACCATCGATAATATCCCAGTTGGTGTACCCAACTTGTCTACCATTTCCAGCCCACACGTACGTACTCAAATGGAGTGGCTCCCCAGTGTATGAATAACGTCCAGATGTCCACATTGCGATGTTTACTAAAAATTTGAAATTTTCAACAATTTTATTTAAGTAATTGCCAGTTTGACATATTCTGGAGTCTTAAATATTATATGATATTAGTTATTATTTATCGTTTTAGATATTATGCTTTACCTTGTCCATTACTGAGCAATCCTTGGCGAACGGCCTGGTCCATAATGCGATCATTGATCGAGATAAATACAGATGATATTTGATAGCAATAAGCTATAGCTTCATTCCAATTAGCGGCGAATGTACTTGTTCTAATGATATTTTTTACACCTATTGACCGTGACTTTGTTAAAATAGGGATAACAGTAAAATTTGAGTCAGTCGTTTCTAAAAAGACGTAAGCAACCCAAAAATTAATTGCCTGTACTTTTCAAGGTAATGTGGAAATACCTTTTATGATCTCAGAATTCAATTTTTGTTTCGAGTAACTAAAAAAGCAAATTGAAGCGTTTACCTGTGAGGTTTTTAGTAGCAACTGCACTGTTGGATGATTGTGTCACAGCTACAGCCAAACAGAGAAAGATGATTTGAAATAATTTCATTTTTGAAAACGTGGTGAATTTTTTCAACTTTGATGTTTTATGTAATTTGTATGGTCTTTTTTCTCCGTTGCAACTCTTTTCTATTTATGTATGAATTTCTTCACGGGTTGTAGAAATAATAGATGATCAATAAACAATTGATGAATTCACCTTAAATTAATGCACAAAATCCCATAATAAAGGCGGTGAAAAAGGAAAAAAGCGTTTATGCAATCATCATATCCGTCAAGTTAAATCTTTTAGGGTAATGCCCTGATTATTAAGAAGCTAATGAATCATTTTACATGTAAGTATTATGGGTTTCTACAGTCACATATCTACTTTATAAAAAAATTACTAATTAAATGCACACATTATGCATCACTGAGTAAATAAAAGTCTTGTAACCAATAAAATACATTTTTCATAATATTGTCCTTTGTAAAATTGAACTTTCTATTCACCTTATTATGATGTTGAACAAAGGGTTTGCTTTATTAAGGCACATTATTTGTTTAATTTAATATTCTTATCTCAATGAATTAGCTTATTGTGATATTATGACGATAAAATTGCCTATTGTATACGAATCAATTAATTGTAAAACATAATGTGAAATAGGATAATGCAATTAGTAAGAGTACATCATTTGCTGTCTCCTTTCTGACCCCCTATATTGTTCCATAAAAAATAGTGATACTTGCATTGAGTAGGGGCTGTACAAATTCCATTCGAAACCAAATTGTATCGATGACAACAAGCCATTTTGGCTGTTATTCCGAATACCAACCCTGTGTATGAAGTATGAACATAACCTAAGAATGTTGTAAGCACTACGTGACTGCTACGAGGCGCTCACTGTATTATAAACATAGGGAATGAGCTTAAAGGATCTAAAAGTTTATGACAGTTTGATTTATGCATTGTTTTTCATAACCTCTTCGTTAATTGAAATTGATTTCGATTCTTGTTCGCTAACTCTATAACTATATGATGTATGTACAAATTCAAAAATTACAAAAAATTGATTGAGGCAGCAGAGATAAAATGTGCATTTATTTATTTTATATGTCAGTTTACATCTACAATCAAAAGAGTCAAACTAATAATTAAAATTATTCACTACTTCTGTGATGTTTATTAACAGATTGTTCAGGCTAAGCAAATGAATCGTTTCTTGGCAGAACAATTATCAGTTTGCCATACGTATTGAGTTTGCATGTATCCCTTAGCTACGGTTGACATGCATGTATTAAAATGCCAGCTTGTTAGAGGGTAGCCATAGATAGTATCCCAGTTGGTGTACACAACTTGTCTGCCATTTCCTGCCCACATGTACGTTTCCAAATGGAGTGGCTCCCCAGTATATCCAAAACGTCCAGATGTCCACATTGGGACGTTTACTAAAGATTTATAATTTTCGACAATTTTAATAAAGTGGGTAGACACCAGTTCGACATATTTTATCGTCTTAAGCCCTATTTACATTCACGATTAGAGTGCATTTCTAAGACCGTGTCACCCAAATATGCAAGCTAATATTTAATG